>JAUTDX010003362.1:0-35769 GCA_030844895.1 Ambrosia x helenae | reverse complement strand
CAACAAAATGGTCTCCTTAACTTAAGCTGCCAGAAAGCCTATCTTATCTGTTTCACACATGTAACTTTAAGGCCTTTGAAATCATTGTGAAAATTGGCTTCCATGATAATTATCTTTGCTACAAATAATCTTCCGTTCCACGTGATATATTAGCAAGTGAAGGGCAAGATTACTAATATTTGTATTCAAAGAAGATGAAAGATGCTTTCTTGCTACCTAGAATTTTCTCATTACTTGTACATACACATGATACTTGATTTTGAATGTTCCTAATAACGTGAAAGTAATTCATGATCTCCGGTAGTGTTTCCATAAGAAGCCAAGTCTCCAAAACGTGCGAAGTGTGCGAAGTACATCATAATTCGTAATGTAATCTTACTGATAATTACGTAATGTATGATACAATTATATATAAACTAATCATAATCATCATCATCAAACGATCAATCCTAAATCAGTTCCTTCTTTTTCGATTATATCTCCAAGCGATTTTTTTTCCATTGATTCATCGAAGATGATTGGAAATAATGATTGTGCAGGTATGAATTGAGTTGTTTATTTGTTACGTAATATTTTACTAATTTCGTGAAAATAACGTTAAAAACGACGGACGGTTAATCATGCATCATGTGGTGGCGTTGATAGCCAAAAGACAAAGGGGTACATGCACCGATCGGGTTTGTCCCGATTGCCAAGTGTTCTGTGCCTTATGTCCAAGGCTTGATACCAAACCACATTGAGTCGGGGGTTCATTGGAAGCACCTCTCTATTCTTAGGGGTAGAGGTAAGGCTGTCTACATCTTACCCTCCTCAGACCCTACCTTAGCTTTGCTATAAGTGGGATTAACCGAGTATGATGATGATGATGATTTGTTACGTAATATTGTTCGATTGATTTGTTCATGATTTTCGTTAACGTATTTGTTATTAAAACTAAATTTAGCTGTTTTTTATTGTATTACGTTATTTTGGTATTGCATTCATTACTAATTAGGAAGAACAGATTACGTAATGAATGTTAAAGACATATATTTTGAATGACATAAATTATGTATTTTGTTCTTACTAATTACGTAATTATGTGTTTTCCATTATGTAATTAGGAAGAACAGATTACGTAATTTATGTCATTCAAAAGATATGTGTTTATCATTCATTACGTAATTAGTTTATATATAATTGTATTATACATTACGTAATTATCAATAAGATTACATTACGTAATTATGATGTACTTTGCACGATTATTATTACTTTCTACAGTAACCGTGCCTGCCCAGTGGCGAAGCTTGGTTGCGGAATCGGCAGGGCCGAACTCAATTTTTTTCGATCGGTAGTGGAAAATCGGCGGAGGCCGGACTCAACCTGGACTCAATTTACCTATAAAAATCGCAAATTTCCACTACTACGCAAAAAACAGGGGGCCAGGGCACCCCTGGCCCCAAGTATGCTTCGCCCATGTGCCTGCCCTATTTATATATATTTTTGCAAGGTTTAGTGCCGCAAAAACCCCTTTATGCAAAATATCACATGCATACAGCTCTTGGACAATCCTGCAGTTTTGATATACCCACATGGCAAGAAATATATAAGTTGTGGCCTCTTGACAGTTGGTATAATAACCTGAAAGCTTAATGTTTTTGATAGGCTTCAATTATGAGAATTAAATCGTTTCCTTAACCAATAAGGCAATTTTTTTTGTCATTTTTATTTTAATTATGAGAATCAATATAAATAGAGTTAAATGAACAAATGGTCATGCTTTGCTATGCATGGGTTTAGCATTGAAATAGGGTAACCATTCTAAAGCAACCGACGTCTTTTACATTTATGTTTTTTTTTTCAATATAAAAAATCATCCAGGCCTTTTTAGCTTTCATTTTATCTAGATGTATGTTTTCATAGGTCCATGAGGAATAATTTAAGCAGGTGAGTACAGTGTATGGTCTTTTATTATAATTTTTAATTGGCTCAAGTTATGCATAAAAGTATAATAGCAAGTTACTCTTGCTATCACTTCTTCTAGAAGAGATCAGCATATTTTTTTTTATCTTTCGTCTTCTGCTATAGTTGCTGAGAACTGAGCTCGATTTTTCTCATTAGATTGGTCCTTTTTTCTTCTTCTTCCTGTTAATAGAAGATATGGATTAGAGCACATTTTTGAAACAGAAGCCTTTTATTAGAGTAGACTATCATCACTTTGAACAGCCAAAAATAGATTTCAAGCACTCTCGAGGTTCGGTTTTTGTGTTTTAAAACGTTGATTTGGGCTTGGTTCGACTTTTGGGAGCAATTATTTCTATTTAATGTTTGCAGATGAGGAAAATTTGTTAAAAAAGGTAAGGTAGAGATTTTGTTAATTTTGATCTTTGACCTTTTCTGTATAAGATTAGCTACAAAATTATAAGTTCACACGGCCATTTAACTCGTTTTTCAGACTTTACGTGTGTATCTCGTATCCTTGTTTTTTTCTTTTTGACAAATCCTGTCCATGTATCACATATGCTCTCAGAGTGCTTTGTTTTTCTGTTCTTTTAGGGGTGCCATTTGGTTTGCAAACATGTTACGAAAGCTCATAGCTACATACCTCGGAATTTATATAGTTAAACTTTTGGTGGTGAGCCTGCTTTGTGACGTCTTCAAAACCAATAAAGACCATTGTGGAAGTTTGAATTTATTTCACTGACTTAGAAAACTTGAACACGGAAAATAGGAGTATTTCTTATTATAGGTGGTTCGTGATGTGAGATTTTGTCAAACAGCCACTGCTTTTTATCCCCTCTTTGTTGTCGTGCGCTATAAATAGACATGTCTAAAATTTAAAACGGCATGTATAACGCTTGCATATCTAATAATAACAGATTTTGTTATGTAATATTGCTGTGTGTAAGTATATACTGACAATTTATGTGAGATGGAGTATTTTTATATTATTGGTTTTTTTTGGAAAGTGATATTTATTTATCTCGAAAAAAGTCAGAAAGCTTGACGTCTTTACTTTTTTGTACCTTTGCTAATTTCACGAATTTAATTTCTAGAAATTGCAGGCACAGAGCCTATCGAGGACGTCATTTATGAACTCACAGCTGTCACAATTGGGTCAAAATGGTCAATTAGCGATGTTGCAAAACAATATATCACAACAACAATGGTCGAAGCAAATGCCTGCCATGCCAGCACCTAATTCTCCTTCATTTCGGCTTCAACAACAAAGGCAACAGCACTTATGGGTCAACAACTTCCTTCTTCTCATTGCACAATTCAATGTCTTTGAACCAACAACAGTTTATCACAAATGATTCAACAACAACAACAGCAGGCGAATCAGCAGCAACCAATTGGGCATCAGCAGCAACAATTGCCAAGTCACAACAACTTTTGCAGCAGCAGTCTCCAAGAATTGCAGGATCCGCTGTCAAAAATCTCTAAGTTGACCGGATCACAACCTGACGCAACTGGATCGGGGACCACCACTCCAGGTGGCAGTTCAAGCCAAGGAACAGAAGCCAGCAATCATCTTCTCGGTAAAAGAAAAATTCAAGATTTGGTTGCACAGGTCAGTCGATTTTAGATTCTGCATTCAAATTAGTCGATTTTAATTTCAACTTCTGCATTTGAATTAGGGATATTAGTTTCCAATAATTGGATGGCTTGCTATAACTAATTTTAGGTTCATTACTCTTTAGCCTATATGATATGGTGAAGACAGTACAAAGTTAATCCACATTAATGGTTGTTTTGGTTTTCAGATAGATCCAAATGCAACTTTAGATCCTGAAGTTGAAGAGCTTCTTTTGATGCTTGCTGATGAATTTATTGATTCGGTAAGACTCGCTAACTGACAATATAACTTTGTTATTTGTGTATGGAGCATGTAATGAATCTGCGCCTAAACCATCACCTAGAGAATTAAAAGCGCAATTTCCTCGACTCAAAGCGTAAACGCATCGCCTCGCCTAAAAAATGGGCCTAGGCGCAAGAGGCGATGGCTTTTAACAACAATGGTTGTGATTCCAATCCATCTTTTAGTTTTTATTTCTTCACAAATTAAAAGGATAACCATGTGCTTGAAAACCGCAACTTAAAATTTGTCTTTTATTTTTTTCTAACCCTACGGGTATCTTACCATATTTTAATTTTCCTTTTAGGTGATTTAGATGTGCATCTATAGTAATAGCAGGATTTAATTTTATATGCCAACTTTGGAAAATTAGATAAATATAAAAATATGATCTGTAAATATATTATGCTGCCACCTCAACATTCTATAATCTGCCATAATCATTCTCATATGTAATTTCTGGTTTTTTTTTTAAAAAAAAATCAAGGAAAAAGAAGGCTTGCGATGAATGATATAAATATACAAAAAAAAAAACACTCTTAGATATGCTAAAATCTACATCACCAGAAAAGAGTGTAAACCTTTTACACTCTTCATCTTTGACTCTTTGAGGTCCTTATTTGTGGTTTCAAGCGAATTTTGTTCAATGATAATATACACATAGCAACTAGTGGTAAAAACAGCTTCATCTATGTTCACTAAGCGTCAAATTATCATAGTCAAACCTAAAACAGCTGGAATATGTTCTGTTTACTTATATATCATACATGATTTGATTATGAATTTTTTTGTAGGTTACTTCATTTGGAGCCACCCTGGCAAAACATCGAAAATCTCCAATTCTTGAATCAAAAGATGTGTTGCTACACCTAGGTATGTGCTTCGTCCACACACTGCAAGATCCATAAACTGGCTTTGAGAGTGGCCCAAAAGGCCCAGCTGACTCTAAAAATGGCATATTGGTCCTAACATCTGATCAAAAGCCCAGTTAGGGTCAATCTTAGGACTCAGTAGGTCCGAAAGTGTGGTTCTAAAGTCCAAGTCCCTTGGACCCAATACTTAGAAACCCTTTTTCCATGTAGCATGCATGTAGTTTTCGGATTTTTTGCTATATTGTTTTATGTTTTTTTTTATATGAATTTGAAAAGGTTTGAATGTAATGTAAATGGAACTTTACCTTGTAAATTTTTATATATTAAAAAACTAATTTTATGCATTTTTCTTATAAGCATAGTTTTGTCTTTTATAAAATTGATATCTTAAAAGTTTTATTTTTCAAAATCTAATTTTTTTAGTTTTTAATTTAAAAATATCTTTAGTTTCTGTTTTTAATAATAATATTTACAAAATATAGGACCAATTGGGATCACCAGGGCCCAAAGTCCATTCTCCGAGACTGGGCTTTAGCAACTATTTATGGACCCCGCCTAGGCCCAGTTTGGCCTGGTCTTTCTGCACCTCTAGTTAAATCCATGTGCTATCAATGCAAATATAGTTTCAATCTAACATTTGTTATTAAATGCCCCAATGTTACAATTCATATGTACATGTATACCACTTTTTTTTTTTTAAACGAATTTGCTCGTACACAAAGAAGGAAGACAAAAAGATATTTGTAATACAAGGATAAGGTTGTCAAGTAGTTAAAATTAGTTTATTTTGCAACTTTTAAATGTATTCTATCTTGAACTGAAACGAGTTGTCCTATATTATTCCTATCCACTTCGTGTGGTCTTTATCGACAATTTTGAACGTCCTTGTTTTGTACTATTATGTAACATGTGCTATGTTTTTTTTTACAGAAAAGAACTACAAATTAACAATCCCTGGATTCTCAAGTGAAGAGAAGAAACAAGAACAAAACCACGTAAGTTTTTTGTTAATGTGATATGTTTATTGCCAACAACCGACTAAATCACAATGTCTTTATAAGTGTGTTGAAATTACCACCTCTAATTATCTACATTCTAATGTGCAGACAACAAGTGATCTCCACAGAAGCGTATCGAAATGGTAAACGTTATATAATGTCATTCCCTTTTGATAATGTAACAATTAATTCGTTTATAATAACTAAACATTTATGGATTTAGATACAAGGACTGATGACAAGTCATATTCTGAAGCAAATATGAGTAATTCTAAACCGGACCCACGTAACCAGTTTGGGCCCAATCAGTTGACGGCCAGGCCTTCCCCAAGTTCAGACCAACTGAACCATATTTCAAATCCTAGTCAAAATCAGCAACATAAACAAGTGTTTGATGGTTACTAGTTCAGTCTTGTTAGCGTATCTCGCTCAATTATCAGGTTTGTCAAATCTTGTTTTATAATTTCATGTTATTCTAACGAGAGCATAGTTGTTAATAGCGAATAGCGGACGATAGTGACAGACTACCGATACGCTACGTCGTCGCTACATAGCGATAGCGATGAAATAGCGAGCGCTATTTCATGTTTAGCGATACACTAGAAGAACTTTTTTTTAGAGATGTTTTATATGTATATTTTACCAAAAAATGAAAAGAAAATACTAAAAATAGAAAAATCTTGCTATTTCCTCGCTATTTGTCACTATCAACCATATAGCGACACATGAGCGCTACGCTACGCTATTCGCTATAGCAGGCGCTATGGTCGCTATTAACAACTATGAACTAGAGGTGACAAATTTGACCCAATTATTATAATTAGTTGATGTGGTTATGTTTTTATGTTAAATGGGTTAAAAAGAAAAGTTGCTCAAAAATAAAAAGGTCAAATGGGTTGAACACTCGAAGGCCACCGACCTGACCGTTTTAAACAAATGTTTTCACAAAAATAAGACTGCTGTTTTGAAAAAATCATTCAGAGGTTGAGCTAGGCTATTTTATCTCTAATGGGTCAGACATAATTAAAATATATGCTGCCGGTTTAAAAGTTAGATCCATGTGTTAAAAGAATTGTTAATTTTGCCATTTTGGTAATGTTTTCTCACTAATGGGTCAGCTGTCAGTTTAAAACAATCTGCTTATGCTTAAAAAAGAGAAAATTACAATTTTTGTCCTTTAAAAACATCAAAACTATGGAATGGGTCCTTTAAAACTTTTACTTTCAGTCTTTATCCTTTATATGAAAAGTTGGCACGATTTTTGTACTTTACACTAACTGGGTTAGAAAATCTCAGTTAAGTTAAGTCATGTGCAAGGCACATGAGGGTAAACTGGTCTTTTTACCTCTAAAGGACAATTCTTGTAATTTAATATAAAAATATTTTTTTGTCTTTTTTTTTACACACAAAACACCCCCTATCTATTTATCTCTATCTCTATCTCTATCTCTATCTCTATCTCCACTCATCCATCACACCAATTAAGCCATCACCACAACACCACCCTCCTCTGCAACCACACAAACCATTCACATATACGAAACCCTCCTTCACCCTCCTCTGCAACCTCCTTCACCCCTCCATCACTACAAATCTTCAACGCCAACAGCCAACAACCATCACCACTATCGAGCCATCATCAGCATCATTCCTGTCACCTGAAACCACCGTAACCCCCACCACCATCACCGTCGGCTTCAATCACCACCACAACCACCATCTTCCATCCAACACCATTGACAACAACCATAGCCAATCACCACTATGATTATTAGAAAGGAGGGGGTTATACCTTTTATAACATATCTGACCCTATCAGAACCTCACCCGAACCACCCCCACTGTCACCGTCGTCTTCTTCCTCTCTCTCTGTCTCTGTCTCTCTCTCTACAATAGCAACAGTCGGCTTCAATCACCACCACAACCACAACCACCATCTTCCATCCAACACCATTGACAACAACCATAGCCAATCACCACTATAATTATTAGAAAGGAGGGAGTTTTACCTTTGATAACAGATCTGACCCGATCAGAACCTCACCCGAACCACCCCCACTGTCACCGTCGTCTTCTTCCTCTCTCTCTCTCTCTGTCTCTGTCTCTCTCTTTCTCTCTACAATAGCAACAGTTAGTGAAATGGGTGAGGGTGTGGTGGTGTTGTGGACTGCTCGGCCGGAGCTCCGCCTTGGGTGGCGGAGACCCGCCTGTCTCCTCCTCTTCCTCTCTCTAGGTCTTTCTCTCTTTAACATATGTGTGTGTTTGGGGGAGATGGAAGTAATATTTCAGATTTTATAAGGGATTAAAATAGGGGGTGAAATTACATTTATACCCTCATATGCATTGCATGTGGGGTGACTTAACTGATTATACTAACTGGGTTAAGTGTAAAGGACAAAAATCGTGGCAACTTTTCATATAAAGGATAAAGACTGAAACTAAAAGTTTTAAAGGACCCAGTCCATAGTTTTGGTGTTTATTAAGGACAAAAATTGTAATTTTCTCCTTAAAAAAAGTCACAACGTTTCTTTATGCATAGAACAATCTTGTATCAAGTTATTGTTATTCTTATTTGCAAACTTTAACCGATTTTTTACTGATTTGTGTATCGGATTTTGCAGATTGGAGAGTGTGAAACACATAAGGTGTAAAATATAGGAGATAGAGGGATAGTTCCAGTCAACAAACAGATAATATAAGTTATTCAGCTTAGTTTGAGGGCACTTTTTAATTTTGGTTTTTACACATTGTGATTTAAGAATGTTTATGTTAATCTATTTCATATTTTGTTTTGTTATTATCATTGCATAAACATGACATGCATTTATACTGTGTTTAAAAGGTAGACCGTACTAGGCAAATTGAAGAAACATGTTGCATCATCTGTAAAGTAAGTTGTTAATAATTAAAGAAAATCACGAGAATAATCTATTTGGTGTGTGTATGTTACATCTTTGGTCATGATTGATATTGCATCTGTTTCATATGCTGGTGTAGTGGTGTGTGGCATTTTTGTACAAGTTATTCCAACTTTTTAAGAGTGAAAGTGACACTCCTTTTATCTACCATACCCCCTTCAAACTTACAATGTCACCTCGTTTTTACTCTAAACTACTCTAATACCATAAAATCACTAGCAACATTCTTTTCAACTATCCTAGAACATTTTGTTTTTCCTTTAAATAAAAAAATAAATAAATAAATAATTAGACACAACTAAACAAATAAACACAATTAAATAAAAAGGCATTATTCAAATAAAATAGTAATAATAATAATACAATAAAACTATTCCTCGTCCGACTCGAGAAGGTGGGATACATCTTGAGTTGCAAGGTATGTTACAAGTAGGGCTGTTCAAAATGTTCGGCGCTCGCCGATCGTTCGCCGCTCATTCGGAATTTGCTCGGAAATCGCTCGTTCGATTTTCCGCTCGATTGTAAATGAGCCGATCGGCTCGGTTCGGTTTGTAAACGAGCCAAGCACGAGCAAAGGTCCGCTCGGCTCGGTTCGGCTCGATATAATTTTTATTAATTTATTATATATATAAATTATAAGTATAAACATTAATTACAATTATATTTATAGTTTTATACATGCCACTCTATTGGGTTTAGGTCAATATAGGCATATATAGAGTTATATTTATAGTTATTGGCTCAGTCAACTCAATGATAAATTGACCCTAAGTTTAATTGTAAAACCCTAAGTCTCGAAAAAACATGATTGACTTCCTATTCCCATTAGTTGTCTACCATCAATCATCTCCCGCTATTAACCTACACCACAACAAGACAATCGTTCTCTGTAGTATGCTTAACTAGAGCCTCATTCTCAAACGGTCGAACCTCAAACATCACTAGGCAGCGAGAAAATTAAAGGAAACATTCCAGATTTATGGTTGTCCGAAAACATTCACCGCTCGTCGCTCGCTCGAAAAAAATGTGCGCTCGAACACTGCTCGCTCGGTTTCTGGATCGATTGTAAATGAGCTGATCGGCTCGGTTCGATTTGTAAATGAGCCAAGCACGAGCAAAGGTCCGCTCGGTTCGTCTTGGCTCGTGAACAGCCCTGGTTACAAGATCAAACAATTGGGTATTTTTTTATCACGTCTCATAAATTGACCAAGCAACACAGTGGACACGTTCTCAGAATCAGATGTGTACAGTCGATGTTACCCATCATCCCATGAATGTGATATTTTTCTTAATGTGATTGGTACAAAACCTCCTCATCGTGGCTTGTCGGTCTATGCAAAAACTAATCATTGTATAAGTGAATTACAACGTTACTGAATAACTGTAGGCATTCCCTAGAAGTCTTTGCGTATACAGTGGCGAAGCTTGGTTCGCGAAACCGGGGGGGCCAGACACAATTTTTTTTCGATCGGTAGTGACAAATCGTCGGGGGCCGGACTCAACCCGACTCAGTTTACCTATGAAAATCGTAAATTTGTACCACTGCGCCAGAAAACAGGGGGGCCAGGGCCACCCCTGGCCCTTCAAAACCTTCGCCCCTGTGCGTATATACATAGATACTCATTGTTTTTGTCAGGAGTATTACCGGCTGCGAGGTGTTTAACGACAGATGTGATTTTTTGTAACAACATAAAACTATTTTTCACCCTACCGTTATAAAAATTTACGAATGTAGAAAGCATTTCATTTTGTTCGTTTTCCATTAATACGCTAACCATCTTGATTAATCTCCAAAAATTCATGATAAAATGTAATGTTTTTGGATATAATTTCATATTCTTTTGTTTTCTAAGAAAGCTGCTTGTTATTTATTTATGTCAATTTTGGAAGTTCGTTGTAAGTTGATAATACTTAATTCTTAGCCTATAAATTTATAATGTTTTTTTTTGTCACTTTTGTTATTAATAAATAATAAAATGGAATGACAGGTGGTTACCTGGTTTTCATTTTTTCATCATGGCGGCGCACGACGGTTTTATGTACACCGGCGGAAGATGGTTTTTATTTAAACTTTAGAGTTTATAAAATAAATTAATAATGTAAAAGTACAAAATAAACAAATAAAAAGAAACATGATTTGGTAAACAACGTTAAATTTGAACAATTAAACTATTAAATTACTGATCTAACGTTTTAGGTTTTTAGATTTAAATACTCAACGGGTTCTCCACATCATTATAGTATCTTTATGATAACGGTACTCAGTATGGCAAAAAAAATGCCCAAATAAGATATCGACACATGTTATACCTTGATGAAAAAACAATAAAACGAACTTGATTCATCACAGCAACGTGACCGTAGTGGAAACAGGAAAGTGATGTAAAATTACGATTAGCTTAAATTGTTGCGAAATAATCACTAATCGCTCATATTAGTCATTAATTACCCTGATCAATGATGTATAACCCTGCTTCCATTTATCAAAAAAATTGGCGTTTTCTATACATCTTCGTATAGTTGACTACAAGCCGTTTGGTGGCTGGTAGTGTATTTTCAAAGTTGTATATCCCAATGGCGTTGTTGAATAATTGAAGTCAAACTATTTGAACATTTTGGTTATTCTATATTTAAATAAAAGAATATAGAAAATATACTACCCATAAGAAACTACACAAAACTATGAATTGTGGTAAAATATTAGCAAGTTTAACTTACAATTTTTGTAATCATACATAAAATTATAAGTTTTAAATTACATATCCAAAATGTTCTCATATTTCTTAAAATTTTAGCGTAATCCCCTAATCTTATCGAAATTATGACGAACATATTTCTTATTTAACGTTCATGAAGTTAAATGAAGTTTTCAAGTTATGTGTTTTTTATGCTTATAAATATATTAACACTAAGTTTGCAGCACAAGAGATTGAAAACCATGGAATGGTCACATCAATAGAAAGACTAGGTTTAATATATATATAATTGGAACGTGTGATGATGGTCAATAAACAATGAAACTTGAAGCTTATGTTTATTCAAACATGCACAACCAGTTAAGACTATAAATACAATCTACAATACAACTACAAAATCATCCACAAACAACACAAAATCCCTCATATCTCATCCCAAAATTACAATGGATATCACAACTTTTCTCAAAGATAACAACATTTCATCACCTCTTTTCATTCTATCAACAATTGTCTTTATTTTACTAATAGTAAAAAAAACAAAATTGTTTTCTCTTAAAAGTGATAAAAACCTCCCACCAGGTCCACCAAAGTTACCGATCATCGGTAACTTACATCAAGTGGGAGACCAACCTCATGTTACGCTTGCCAATTTAGCCAAAAGATATGGTCCACTCATATCTCTTAGTTTAGGCAAGCAACTTCTTGTGGTTGCCTCTTCACCAGAGGCAGCCAGAGAAATCCTCAAGACTCATGATCGCCTTCTTTCAGCTCGTAAGGTGCCTAGTGCACTTCAGCATCCAGCTATGCTACCCCACTCCCTTATGTGGTCAGAGTGCAACCAAACATGGAAATCTCTAAGAACCCTTTGTCGAACTGAAATGTTTTCGGCTAAAGCTTTAGAAACCCATTCTAGAGTACGAGAGAAATCTTTGCTAAGTTGATAGATTTCTTGCGTAAAAAGCAAGGACACGCGATTAACATGGAGGATATAATTTTCACTACATTGTTCAACACACTAAGTTCCATTATGTTTGCAAAAGAATTTCTTGATTTTCCGGATGAAAATGAAAGTCATGATTGGTTGAAAGAGTCGATGCATAAAGTAATTGAGTATGCAGGTCGTATAAAAGATTTTGGTGCATTTTTTCCTGTTCTTAATAGATTCGATCTTAATGGGACAAGGAAGGGTACCATGACAGAATTCAAAAAGATACTTGCATATTGGGAGGATATAATCGAGGAAAGACGAGCTCAAGTCAATTCTTCAACATGGTCGTCCGAACAAGCTCAATCTTTCTTAGACCGGTTGCTTGAAAAAGGATTCTCAAACATTCAAATATTTCAACCAGTTATGGTATACATTTCTTTTTCTTATTATTACTACAACTCTAACAATATTATGCTATAGCTTTGGAGTTTTATTGATCATTATACAACTTTTAATTTTGCTACTATATTCTTTCTTATATTTATTTTACCTGCCCCCCTTAAATTCGTTTCATTTATTAATAGAAATGACATCATGATTAATTAACCATCCAATTAAATTATTGACAAGTGTCTTATTTGCAATGAGTAGACTTAATTTTATACAAACCTTCTTCTTGTGTTTCTAGGAACTATTGGGAGCAGGAACAAATACTACAACCACGACAGTGATATGGGCTATGTCGGAGCTTATACGACACAAAGAATGTATGTCCAAAATACAAGAAGAAATACAAAATGAAATAACCACGGATCAAATCACCAACTCTCAACTATCTAAATTAACTTATCTACAAGCATTCATCAAAGAAACTTTTAGATTACACCCACCCGTGCCTCTTCTTCTTCCTCATATGGCGGTTGAAACGTGTGAGGTTATGAACTACACGATTCCTAAAAATGCAAGAGTACATGTTAACCTTTGGGCAATGGGTCGAGACCCTAAAGTTTGGGATAACCCCTTATCTTTTAATCCCGAACGATTTATCAACTCAAAAGTGGATTTTAAAGGCCAAGACTTTGAGTTACTACCGTTTGGTTCAGGGAGGAGGACATGTCCTGGAATGTCACACGGAATCAAGAGTGTTGAAACTGTGTTGGCGTATTTGATTCGTGAATTCAATTGGGACCTCCCAAACGGTGATGATCCATCAAAACTCGACATGACCGAAAAATTTGGCATTGCTCTAAAGAGAGAAAAGCCTTTGATGCTAATCTTCAAACAAAGGAAAGGGGGTCAATTAAATGCTTAGTTGACACTCGATATGGAATTTCCCTATGTATAATTAGTATGTTGTTAAGCTCTTGTAATTTTATGTATTTTGAAGTTGAATAATTTGGAGTGGTGTATAATTAATAATGTATAGGAATCTTATCACTTTGCTGTTTGTTACTTCGGAATCCAATGATGATAAAAAAAATTAACTAGGCAGGTAATTGTTCTTTGCTTGGAAATTTTATTATCAAAAAATGACAAGACTTCTATTTTCTCTTATAAAGTTATAATATAATGAACATTTACTTTATTAACTTTATAATATGTTAATGTGACATGTTTAGCATCATGTGATTTTTTTTCAAGCTTCAACATCTTTCGGAGAAATTACAAAAATTAGTAATTAGATTCCTTTTGGTTACATTTTAATAAAACATTCTCTTGTTTTTTGCTTTGGTCAATAAAAAAATATGTTTCTGTCTCATGTTTAGGGGTTTTAATGCGTATAAAATTTGAAAACGAAAACGTGTAAATTTAGACTACTTAACCAAAATACGAGGAAACATCTATCTATTATAAAGATAAGGCAATTCACGATGTAGTATCATGCATTTTTATAATATAGCGAATAAAGTATCACCCACTATTTGGTGGAGTGATATGGAGAAATAAAGATAAGAGATCGATGCCATTTGGACTCAAGTTGAAATCCGATCCACGGGAGTTTTATCATAATGGGCCTTCAGACGGTGAATTTTTCCTCGAATTGGTAACTTAGTGGACTTTGGCATAAATGCATATATAATTCAGGTGATATTCAGTTAGCCGTTAAAATATATATATATAGCGAATAAAGTAGAATACATATACAATTTTAGTTTTGCGTATCCCAACATACATACTAAAGAACATAACACCTATTCTTTCAAGTAATATTTACATCTCATATTATTTTAAAATAAAATAAATCAAATCATGATTTTAATCACAAACGGGACCATGAGTTGTCCATGACCAACATGAAAAATACTGTTCATTTTGTCCTAGCGTTGACTACATATTACCAGTTAAACCATACGATCCAAGCCCTACTTTGAATTTGCTTGGCTAAACTACGTAGGTTTGCAGTCACTGACCCTATTCTTTTATGAATCAGGCCACACAGTCTACACAATTAAATTTTTTTTTTTCAGAAAAATGGTTGATGGTGGGCCACGACAACCCTTTTCTAATTTATTTATATGTTAAGCTCTAGTGAAAAAAAAAAAACACATAATTTAAACATATATGTACATATTAATCAAAAATTTAAATGGTATGTTGTTATGTACTTAATTATATCGTTTAAATTTAAAATAACATATGTATTACTTTTTACAACAACCGGTCCAGTAAATCTCACCCGTAACAACCATTCATAGGTCTAAAGAGGATGAGATTTAAGGGAATATATCCGCTATCTAGAAGACAGATCCAACTACTGAATTTGTTTACCAGTTCAACCACAGCTTGTAAAAAAACAAGTCAGTCAAAATGTCACCAGTTAAAATTTCTGGTTCAACACCACTCGTAAATAACTGACCGATTCGACTCATACAAACGAACCATTAAGAGTCCGCCCCCCAATCGAACACTTATATTGTATATATAGTATTAATACAAAATGGTATATAATCTAATACAAAAAGAGACATTTTTAATACTATATGTTTGATTATAATATTGATGAGACCTATATATATGATATCATATAAAAGATTTGTTACTAGTTCCTACAAAACAGTTGCACCTCATTTCGCACGTTCCATTTTTCATCCAACCGCCGGGTCAAGATCACCGACTAACTCACTCGGGCTCATGTTCTCAATATTGCTAGTACCATGTTGGTCTTCAAGTCCAGGCGGCTGCCCCTGGTTTCCAGCCCATACCATGTCAGCAAAATCATCACCCGGGTCATGACTACAATCCTCGAGCAGCAATGTGGGGCCAGTATCTCGTGGAGAGCGTTTCGCCAGCTCACCAGCAATCAAAGTGGAGCTCGAACATATTCTTTTCACATCGTATCTGCTAATGTCAAAGTTGGTCACTGCACTTGTCCCTCTAAATTTTATGGCTGCTATGTCGTAAGCTTCTGCGGCTTCCTCTTGTGTACCTATATTATAGTATACGATATTTAAGCACAGAGTCGCAATTAATAAAATCCGGACCGCTCATTGAAACTCGTTATATACTTGTTGCTTTTTGAACTGACCAACTTTTAAACTGCTAATTCGCAACAACTAAATGTACTAGAAAATAAATGGATAAAACATTTCGTAAAAATTAACTCAAAAACGAGCTAATTGTTATTTGGAAATCGTATGAGGCTGTTTCCAGGATGTACCCCACCAATACCCTATTAACCAACGTTTGTAATTCCTACTATCAGCTATTGGCCGCCACAAGACCCAACTTCAAAAATCCCCACTGACGGTCATACCTTTTAACTTATTTTCTCTAATCAGTCTCATACTAACTAGAAGTTAACTCAGTTAGTTTTTGCTGACGTGGACTGCATACGTGGCATAAAAAGTCAAGTTTTGATGACGTAGACTGCTTATGTGGCAAAAAATCAAACTTCAGCTGAAGTGGGCTGCTTATGTGGAAGATTTTTGATGACGTGACTGCTTAGGTGGCAGTCCACGTAAGCAAAAACTGAGTAAACTTTTAATTAATACGGGACCGCTGAGGAAAAATAGGTTAAAAGTTGGGACCGTCAATGGTGATTTTGAAGTTGAAACTGGTGTCGGCCAATAGTTGATAGTTGAGATTATTTAAATCAATATTCTAAAAATAAAAAGTTTATTGAAATTTAGAATAAAAACCACACCAATGGTCTAGTTTGGTTTGGCCCCATTAGAATTTTGCACCCTAGAGTGAAAACAACAGAAAAGTGATGATTGGAATATCTACTCCATACATACATGTGACAATATAAAAAAATGTACAATGAATGAACTTACTGAAGGTACCAAGGTACAAGTCCTTATTGCCTGCAACCCTTCCTATTCTAGCTTGCCACCTTCCATGTTGATGATGCCTGCAAAACATTTAACTTTCATAACGATAACCAATTTACTGTATTAATCACTGAAATATCATTTGACCACATTCATCTTTATCTACAATATTTCAAATATTTGACCAATGCTTTCATAAATTATATTATTTATATATATAACCAATCGATGCCACAACAAGTTACACGTCAAATATATAATATCATTTTTAGTATGTGAAAAAATGCAAGTGACATTTGCATGGCACAAAAAGCAACTGCAAATATCATATAATGCTTCTTTTGTCATCAAGAAAAAGTATTATCATATGTGCCATGTCCACCTTTTCACAAAAGGTGGAACAAAGTGCAACCACGCTCCAACAACTTGTACATAAACGGTTACACTGAAATAGGTAGATGTGACCGAAGCTGCTTTTCTTTTTACCTTGTAACTCCTCTATACATAGATGCACCTCTTGAAAACCCGCTGCTTTTCCTGTACTCATCGTGTTATAATGTGTCAAAATGCAAATCCATCCGAATATAGCATTTTAATGAAATGTTGTTAAATGAATGTTTTTTTCACCGACCTACTTTCAAACTTTTACCATTTATACTTTCATAGCAAACATAATTTTGAGAATGGTTGCCATGATCGCCAACAAATCGAAAGTATGCAGCTCTTTTTTGTATATTTTTAAAAGTAGGTCGGTAATAGCATGAAAGCATGTGCAGGCATTTCGTACGAATAGCTCTCTCTTAATATGCACGTACATAAATTACCTTCTTAAGTTGGCTACAAATTCTTGCCTATTCATATTTTTCATCTCCTCAAGTTGCTTTTCGTAATCGGCTAGCTGAATCACCGTCACGAAACGTATCATTTCATGAGTTGTAGATTATAAACAACATGATATACAATATAGACAAATTAATAAAAAAAAAATAATAAGCAAAACTCACAGGGAAATTAATATGAGTTGTAGGCCCCCAATATTTAAGAGCAGCCAAGTCATAGGCTCTTGCTGCTTTCTCTTCATTGTCATATCCCCCTGCATATATCACATGCTCAATCAACATAAACAACAAAATCCATTTTGAATATTTAATTTTGTTTCGTAAAAAACTTCAATCCTAAAGAAACATACTAGAAAGTGTAGCAAAATCGAGAGATTCGATTTCAAACCAGGGGCGAAGTATGCTTTGGGCCAGGGGTGGCCCTGGGCCCCCCTTTTTTTGGTGCAGTAGTGGAAATTTACGATTTTCATAGGTAAATTGAGTCCGGGTTAAGTTCGGCCCCCGCCGATTTTCCACTACCGATTGAAAAAATTTGAGTTCGGCCCCCGCCGATTCCGAAACCAAGCTTCGCCACTGTTTCAAACAATCTTGAGAAATAAAATGATGAAAAATATCTTGCCATGAAAACAAAAAAAAATGTTTTAGACATCTTATCATTTATTAATGCCTCATTTTTTAGCATACTTTGTAACGTTGTATAATACAACGTTACAAACATTCAACAACGACATTGTCGCATGTGACGAAAAAAGTGAAAAACTTATCCGAGCCGAAAATGTTTGTCAAGTAATCATATCCTAAAGCCCCTTAAATACACACAAGACTCGAATTGAATAACTAGCATGTCGACTTACCAAGATAAACTGATGTCGATGATCAGCCCGCCAACACATCCCGAATAATAATCATAAAAAACCGAACGAAAAACAAACGTAATTCATTAGCATTAATTCACAATATCATTATCATTATTATTATTCACAATAAAATGTAACATTTATTTAATATAATCTATCTAAAAACCAACTTAAATTCTACCTTGACGACCTTTTCTGGTCTGCCCTTCTTTCCTACAACTATTATCCCACAAATGTGCCTCATACCTTCCGGTCCAGCGGTGTCTCGTGACACCGCGGAACCGCGAAGTCCTTTGCCCGAACCCATCCACCGATTTACGCATAACCACTTCTCCTTTCCCACTCTTATTATTGTTATTATTCGACCTCTTCCTATTATTATTATTAATATTAATATTATTATTATCACCCACCGCCAGTGTCAAACACTCCTGCCTATCGCTGACGTCACCATCCGGCAGTGATGACGTTGACGACGACGACGGGTGGTGACGTAACGGTAACCACGTTTTGATCCCGGGCATTTCATTAACCGAACCACCGTCGTACGGAACGACAGCGTTGGTTGTCGTTTTAGTTGGGATCAAATAGCTTTGTTGTTGAATGGTTTCGTTGGTGGTGTAGTAAGGGTAAGGGTAAGGTAATAAAAAAGACGGCGGCGGCGGCGGTGGTGGTATGTAAGAGCTGTCGGGTTCTCTGGGAACATTAATATCACCACCACCAATCACTGTCGGATGATATTCGTTATAGTTAAGGTTGACGTCATCACTGCCGTCACCACCTCCACCTCCACCGCCTAAAAAATCTTCAAGTTTTGGACTAACGTTGTCTGAGCCTTCCAACCTCCATCCTACAAACAAAACAACAATAATAATAATAATATTAATATTAATAATAATAATAACTAAATAAGGAAATAGTACACCGAATGAATAATAATAATAATAATAATAATAATAATAATAATAAATCAAGGTTTAAAAAATCAAACCTTGTTGGGTTGTGAAGGAGGGAAGTTGTCTATAGGAATATTAACGGATATGGTTGAAGAATCATGGACAGGAGTGGTGGTGGTGGTGGTGGTGGTGGTGACATGGTGATGGTTGAGGGAGAAGCCAAGCCAATTATCGCTCATGGAGAAATAAGTAAAATTGTAGTGTTGCAGGTTGTAAAACAAACAAAGACAAATAAAATGAATATATTTTTCTCGGTTATCGTTCCATCTTTTTTCATTTTCTTTTTTTCTTTCTTTCGTTCGTCTGTCTCTCTGACACACACCTCTACCTCTACCGTCAATTATTTTTGTTCCTACCAAATACAATCTTATTATTTTTGTTACTAGCTAAAAAAGTTGGACATTTTGGTAACGTTAATATGTATGATTTTAGATTTTTAGTCATGAAGCTTTTAAGAGTGGTGGCTTCGGGATAGTGAATCGGGTTCATTGGGTACATCGGGTATATCGTTGTAATTGATACGGATTGTGTTTCGGGATCAAATTTTTGGTTGGTGGACTCGAGAGTGATACCGAAGAGAGAGATTGAGGTGTGACTCGATGGTTGATTGGAATGAAGTGTGATTCGATGGTTGATTGGTTCATTTGGGCCTATCTTAGAGGTTTAGGGGTGTGCCTTGGTCGTCACCCTTAACATTATGTTTGTTGTATTTTAGCTTTTTTCTTAATTGGATAATTCATTCATTTTATTTGAAAGTTTTAGGGTTAAACAAAGGTAGACAGTAGAGGGTTTTTAGCCTAGTGGTGTCATTTATCAATATGTATTGTGTGGTAAGATGTTTCTCTTAAAGGGGTTGAGATTTTGAGTGAGGTAGTGAAAGTTGATGTATATGTAAGAGTAACTTTAATGAGCATGTGAGTTAGTTATTCTATATAAAAGGTAGATGCTAAACACAAATTGATTTTAAAAGGTTAGAAAAACAAAACCAAAATTACCTCCTTTTTAATTTAGAAGAAAAGTTCTCCCACTTTCACTTTTAGTGATTTAGGTAGGGGGAAATGATAAGAAATAAGAAAAAACTATAAACCAAGATTATATGCATGTATGTATGTATGCTGAGATGATATAGCCTATAGGTGACGTTAAAGAAAAAAATAAAGGTTGATCCATGTTAAAGTAAGAAAATATACATCTACGATTAAGTTTTCTTACGTATATGTAGTCATTCTTTTATTTACCGGCTATATTACGTATCATAAAAAATGATATCTAAAATAATATTAGGAGAGTAACGTCACATCTTAGTTTTCTGCAACATAAACTTTGTTACGTTTACAGAACTTTTTACTTTGGGGAGCAAACTTGGCACAAAAACTATTATTAGAGACTTAGAGTAAAACTATGTTGTATGTATTTTTTGTTTTGAGTTCATTACAGTGATGATCCATATAGTCTATCATATTATGAATTTAGTAGCTAGCTTTTAATAGTTACAGTACATGTTTAGTCTCGTTATTAGCTCAAATGTAACACGAAAGTGGATCTATTGAAATATTATGGTAGTCCCTTGCGCAATGACTAGACTATCTCTTAATATAACTTTTCTTAAAGTAAAATAGCAAAAAAGAAAAAAATCTTTGTAATAAGTTACTATTAAACTCCGTCAAGTACTATTCGACTTCGTCAAGTTAACGGAACTACTATTCCACTTCGTTAAGTTACGATTCAACTCCGTTAAGATACTATTCAACTATACAAGGTACTATTCAACTCCTCCAACTTGACGGAGTTACTACTCAACCCCGTAAATTACAATTTGATGGAACTTTGAACTGTAACTTAACTGAGTTACTGTTCATCTCCGTTAAGATACTATTCAACTCCGTCAAGTTAACGGAGTTACTATTTAACTCCGTTAGCTTAATATTCAAACCCGTCAAGTTACTACTCAACTCCGTCAAATTACTATTCAACTCCGTCAATTTAATACTCAACTCTGTAATGTTACTATTCAACTCCGTTAACTTAACAGGGTTACTATAAATTAAAATACCAAAAAACAATATTTGTTAAATTGAGGTACTCACCGTATTGAACCTACCACATACTGGATTTCATCACTTTAAAGTATCAAAATCGATTTTATTGCATAACTTTTATTCCATCATACCTTAATCGTACATTTAAACTAAACATAAAGTTAAGCTATGGTTCAACACATCGCAACGCACGCGAGTTATAAAACCTAGTTTAATTTACTAAGAAAGAATTATTAGAATATATTAATAGACAAAGTTATTTGAACAGTGTTTTAGATTTTTTCCTGATTTATAAACATGTTAAATACTAAGTTGTTTGATAATTAAATCAATCGAATGTGTAGTACAGTTGGTTAGGGTGTTGGTTTGTATCCGCTGTTACTCCGGTTCGAATCCCACGAGGGTTCGTTTTGTGCCATTTTTTTTCCATGTAAAAGGCTGATTTATGAAGGGTATTTTAGTAACATCTGGTACACGTGTTGTATATGTGTGTGTAGATCTCATTGTCATCTCTTCTCTCTATTCAAACCACCGCCTCTCTCTCTCTCTCTCTCTGTTAAACCCACCATTGTTCAAGCCAACCCATCATTCAATGTCGAACAACCTCTAGGGCTGTGAATAGAATAAATTCCCCTCTTTTCTCAATCTTTCTTCCATTTCTATTTGTTTGGACACTTTTAATTGATTTACTCGATGGGTTTTGTTGTTTTTGCAGGTATTAACAACCCATTTTCGTTACAATGGTGTTCGTCTTCTGGGTTTTGCTCCTCGTGCTCTCTCCTCACAAGACCAAGGTATTGTATTAATTTAGTGGCTCTGTGATTTGTTAATTGTTAATTGTAATGTTGTATATATGGGTTGTTTAGTTAGCCTTGAGGGTGTGGATATCTCTGTGGATTAGGGTTGGAAGTAGAAGGGATTAGTTGTTATCTTAATCGGTTTTGGGTTTTTTCTTTTCTGATTCGTCAGTCGTTTTGTCGTTTTTGGGTTTTTTTATTCGTCAGCCGTTTTGTCATTTCTTAGATTATTTGATTCGCCGACCTTTATAATTGATCATTGGTATTATGAGAAGGGGAAGAATGTTTCACTTGAGGTTAGTGTTGCTTTTTTGTTACTTTAATTGAATTTAAAATGTAATGTGTTTGTTTGGATGAATAAAAATTAGGGCTTTCTCAAACAAAAATTAACGCAGTGTTGCGAGGAAGGAAAATTGCATCAATGATGATTGGTTTTGTTTTGAAGGATGATTTTAACGTGAAGATAAGACGGGTCGGAAATGTTTTGATGGATGATTTTAGTAAGTCTATTAACCTTAAAACATAAAATTGAGGAGAAGAAGAATATATATTTTTTTTTTTGGAATTTTGACTTTTATTTTTATGGAATTTGTGGTTATGATTTTGTATACATCTTGAAAATGAAAATCGCTATGGTGTTTACTAAAGAATGGGTTAGATTCCTAATATTGCAGTCGTGTTCATTGCTTTGTTGCTTAGGCTCGCTTCATGCTCAAACAAAACTCATAAGTTGGTATTATATGCAACTTAAGGGCATGAAGAATTGGTAGTATAGTTAGATATCAAGATGATGGTTGTGGTGTTAGGTGATGAATAGGAGTAGGCGTATGAGACTAGATTTCGTAACCTTATTTAGTCTTTATTAGCGGTGTGTAGGATGATCTTGACATGGTTTGTTACTTATTTTAGAAATGGAAGTATTGTCTTAACAGGTTTGGTTTAATATCTCAGTAGATGTTAGTATGCATATTGGATGATTTTTTTGGGGGTGACTCATAATTTCGAAAATCATGAGGCGATGATGCAAGGCTGAGCTGCAATGGCGGTGCTCATAATGGAAGCCCAATGGTTATTGTTTATGGCATGAGTCCATGACAAACATTTACTTGCAGCCACATAACCTACCTTTTCTGAGCCTATGGCATGGAAAACATTCAGAGCTGGCAGCCGGGTACTATGCATTGATTGGGTTGTGTGTTTTGGCTTGACCACATGTTCATTGAACCACATTGAGGCAATGTTGATAATGGAAGCCTAATGGTTATTGTTATGGTATGGCAAACCTTTTGTTAAACTGTAGCCGACCCGTGTGAAATTTGCAGAAAACGACGACCAATGTGGTGTTCGGCTACCCAACTGGTCGAGTCTCAAGGAAACGAATTAAAATGCAAGGTATGTTTTATATAAGCTACTTCAGATATATATTAACACTCCTTAATTTTGGCTTATGCTGCTCTAATTGTTTCAGTAGGTGTAAGTCAAATTGTTTATGATTGCTTTTGTGTGTATGTAAATTACTTTTTTGTTATTCGTTATTTGAAAACATAAAAACAGTTCATGTGTAAATATAAGTTTGCAAGTAAATGATTGATAAATAGTTAACTAACTAATGTTTTGCCTTTGAATTGTTTTTATATAATTTGTTTATGGTTTTGCACCGGTCATTTGAAAGTTTTGTGGCCAAAAATCATGTACTGTTATTCTCAATAATTCATAATAATGGCAACGAACACATGGAAATGGTGGTTATTCAAAGTTTGAAGTCTTCTCAATTGTTTTAGAGAATAACAAAGTGTTTGTTAGTTTTTTTTATAGTAAATTTTATGCTTACATTAAAATTTGTTGTCACTAATTTTACGCGATGTTTTTCTTTTGAAGGATTTTTTTTTTGCTTTCAGATTTGCGGTGTCATACTTCATTACTACCCATGTCTGAACAATAAAAACTGGCTGGAAGAGTAGAGGCCACTTTTCTAGCAGGTGATGATGCTGCTGTCTTGAAGCTCCTATTTTTAAACCATCACGAACATCAATCAGCGTGGGCAAACCTTTTTTATTCAGCTTGGAAAGTACATGTGATTGTGTATGCTTCAAATAGGTTCTACGCCGATCACTACAAAAGCGAGTGACACCCTTATGTATTTGATTAATGTTATCGCTTATGTTATCAAAGCGAGAACAGTTTGGTTTCGCGACGCAACGCGCGCGGGTTATACCACTAGTTTTGTTAATTATGATAAGTTAACTAAACTTTTTATAAATAACTTCATTTGGTTTAAAAAAATTGATTATAGAAAATGAAATAAGAAGTAATAATGCAGAAATATAAGCTTTTTTAAGTTGTTTGTAAGGGTGTGTGTAGTGGATAGTTATGGGGGCGTTTTATCCACCCATAGCTCTTGAAACACTGCCCCCCCAGGCGCTATGGGGGCGTTTTGGAGGTGGTCAGCTTTGCACATAGCGGGCGCTTTGTATGTTTGGTTGGGTAGATGACCGTTCAACGGTCTGATTTGTTTTTTTTTTTAAAAAAATTCAATTTCTATATATATATATATATGTTGAGACACATTCACACACACTCATTCACACACACTCATTCATACTCATACACATACAATACACACATACAAAACTATAACCCTAAAAATGTCATCTCCTCCCTCCGAAGACTCGTTTGTCGATCTATATAAGCAGTTTTTTCACGATGACGGCGCGGAAGAGGAAGAAGCCGTTACGAGTGCGGCTACGCTAGCGACTAGCGCGATGCATCTTATAAATAATTCCGCCCCACGGCCGATATTGTCTAGGCAATATATAGAGTGAGACCATGTAGCCGCCAATGAGCGTTTGATGAATGACTATTTCAATGAGAATCCGGTTTACGGCCCTGGTATGTTTAGGCGAAGATTTAGGATGCGTAAAAACTTATTTTTGCGTATCACGAAAGATTTAGAGTCCGCCTATGACTACTTTAAGCAAAAACCTGACGCTAGAGGGTGTTTAGGATTCACCGCAATTCAAAAGGTGACTTCCGCAATACGTGTACTCGCCTACGGGAACACATACGATATCAATGATGAGTATTTGAAGATGGCGGAGAAAACCACACGCGATACTTTGGAGTATTTCTGCTACGGTATTTACAAATATACATTTGATTTTTTTATATATACATATAGTAGGTACATATTTTTTATATATACATTTGATTTTTTAGGTATATGCCAATTATATGGAAAAAGATACTTGAGAAACCCGACATGGAGCGACCTTCAACAACTATATGAAGCGCATTTAGAAAAACATGGATTACCAGGTATGATTGGTAGTATAGATTGTCGTCATTGGCGATGGTATGCTTGTCCAACCGCATGGCGAGGTCAACATACACGCGGTGACCAAAAGGGACCAACGTTGGTTTTACAAGCAGTTGCCTCACAAGACATGTGGGTTTGGTCGGCCTTCTTTGGTCTAGCCGGGTGTATGAACGACATAAATACTTTTCAGTTTTCGCCATTGCTAGAGTCTTACATTGGCGGAACAATACCGAAATGTGGGTTTTATGCAAATAATAATTACTACGAGCATGGATACTACTTGGCGGATGGTATATATCCGAAGTATTCAGTGCTCGTCAAAACGTTTAGTAGACACAAGATGAAAAAAGGCAATATTTTAAAAGAGTTCATGAGTCTGCAAGAAAGGACGTTGAGAGGTGTTTTGCCTGTCTTCAATCACGATGGCATTTTGTTAGAAATCCTTGTCGTATGTGGGAAAAAGAAAGGATTAGAATGGTGATGTATGCTTGTATCATAATGCATAATATGATACTTGAAGACGAAGGAAAGGCAATATGCCCAAACTATGTAGCAGAAGAAGATGTCCCATGGACGCAAGCGACACAGGAGGAGAGATTCCAAAACAGTGCCATGTTGCGTTCCAAGGATATACATAACGCGTTGAAGGCGGATTTGGTGGAGGAAGCATGGTCGATTCGCCCGATTCATCACAACCAAGAAGAAGAAGACGAAGGAGAAGGAGAAGGAAAAGGAGAAGGAGAAGGAGAAGGAGAAGCAGAAGCAGAAGCAGAAGAAGAAGAAGAAGAAGAAGAAGAAGGAGAAAACGAAGAAGGAGACGACGACGACTAGTTTTTTTTTAAGTATTTGTAGTTTTTTTAAGTATTTCTAACTTTTTTTTAAGTATTTGTATTTTTTTTTAGTATTTGTAAGTTTTATATATTTAATGAAAAATAATTTAAACTATTTAATATTCTTATTTAAATAAAAAACAATAAAAAGCAATGATTACCCAATCATTTATAACCCCATCATAACCTCCCTTCCCACTACACCCTCTTTTTCCATAACCCCCACATAACCCCCCCTTCTATTACTTTTTAATATTTTAATACCATAACCCCCACATAACCCCCCACCACTACACACACCCTAAGGATGACTATAAATGAATGTTTATAAAGATGACTATCACCTTCTGCTTTTTTTCAAAAAGTTAATGAGAAAAAAAAGTGTTTGACACATAATAAGAACTTAATGTTTTAACTTTTCATTTGCTTATAATAAGTTGTTTTGGAAAAGTAAGGAATATGTGACTTTTTAAACATCCTTAGAACTTATTGATGAATACTTACATACATGCCCTCTTTATATCCTTATACATTCCCTCCTTATATCCTTTTTGATCATTTTACCTGAATAAGTTAAACCAAACATTTTTTTACAAAATAACTTATATATTTATTGTTTTTTCCCACCACATAAGCTAATCCAAACACTTTTCTAAAAACTCATTTTAAAAGTCATAAGTTAATAAGTCTTTTTAATCAAAAGTCATTTTGGACTTAAATAAGTTTATCTAAACATGCCCTAAACAAATATTTATCAAAGATTAGCATAATCTTATATGACAACTAAGGTAACCAAACGCGTTTGTGAATGTTAAGCCCTAATCAATATAGATCTAAAGGTAATAAATGTGTTTTATTTTTGACTGGCTAATAAATCAAACCCGAGTAGCTTTGGGGCACTCACCGAACAAATTACATATTTTGAGAGTGACCCGAGTTGTCAAACACCGATTCTAAAGAAAATCTAATATCCCACCCGCTCATAAACACGACGATGAAGATAATAGTAAAACCCTAGCTCAAGAATCAATCCTAGAATTCTTCAGGTCTTCTATAATTACCTACCAGTGTTTCTATCACTACACAAGTAATAAATGTGTTAATTTTCATATGACTGATTTACATGATTCCATTTTCTAAAACAAAAACTAATCTTTTAATACATTATATTCTTTCCTTTTGACAACAAAAAAATAGGTGTATTAATTAATAAAAAAAGAATAAATAAATATGTTGAAGGTGAGGAGGCCATACTGTGTCACAGGATATCATTATCATATCTTCGTCCTCGCTGTCTCCTTCCTCCAACCACCCAACTCCAACTCAACTCTTTCTTCGTCGAGATCCATTCATCAATCAAAGATTTGTCAACAAATTAACTCTACTCATTTGCTTGATCCCTTCAACAACAACGTCCATATTAATATGTTTATCTTCCTTGATCCTATATTATTATTATTATTATTCTTGATTTAGTTTCATGTAGCCATGACTTCCCTTTCTCTATCTTTGCTCCGTCCTACGTTTTATTATTATTATTATTATTTTCCTTATCTCATTCCCAACAAGTTATTCCACCGCCGCCACCGCCGTCACCACCACCACCATCTCCACCGCCGCCGTCGCCGCCGCCACCACCATCTCCACTTGTTCCACCGCCGCCACCATCTCCACTTCTGCCACCACCACCGCCGCCATCTCCGGCTAGATCTCCACCGCCGCCAAGAAAACCACGACACCCACCAGGCCCAAGAAACACTATGGGAACAAAACCTAGGAGACACCGTCATCCGCCGCCGCCGCCGCCAAAAAAACACAACTTTGGGAAGACACTTGGGTTTATATTTGTGGGTTTGGCGGCGATCTTACAGATTTGTGTCGTGACGTTTTTGTTCATCAAACGACGTAATTTGATCAAGACCCATAAATGATCCGGGTTGCAGATTCGGGTCGGTAGAAAAACCTACGGTTGATTTGAGGTGTTGACTTGACTTGGGTTAATTACAGATTTGGTGAGCTTATGTAAATGGTATTTTTCATTCTTTTTTCACATATTTATTTGATCGATTTAGTTGTGTTATATATCCAGAAACCACCACTTATTGTTCTAGAGTTAAATCTTTATTGTTCTTTGTATTCATATTGGGGTTAGTGGCATAGTAAACCAGCAGAATTATGATTTTTGACTTTTGTGGGAACTACATATGTGTTTTTTTTTTTAATTCATTAGAGCATCTACAATAGGGTCTATCGACTCGATTTTGAGGGGTTTGTTTGTGGCTACGCCACAAACGAACATAGGATCCGGAGAGAGAGAGAGGGGGAGATGGCCGACGTATTTTACGATAACATTCCTAGGAGTTTTACCTTCGTCTAGAGGGACGATAAATTGCACAATCAAATTTAAGTAGATATCGGTAAGAGGTACTTCCACACTTTTACCGATTGCCTTTACAATGATACATATGGTGGTGATCTAATTGGCAAACCACGCCCCTTTCTCTCCTACCATGTTTAATAGCTATACGGACAAATATGTACCTTGGTTTTAAAAAGTGCAAAGCGCACAAAAGCGACATTGTCAAAAATTGAGGCGCCAAGCGTAAAAGCGGCGCGCTTTTTGTACCCGAGGCGCAAGACTGTGTGTGTGTGTGTGTGTATATATATATATATTGTATCCTATAGGTTTTTAGCTTCTCAACACAAAATATAGCTATAGATAAGTTTTTATATGATTTTACCTACATGTACAAGCTAAAAAACCTATGGTACAACTGTTTGTAGTGTAAAAACGCCTCTAGGTCCAAGAGGCGTGCGCCTCAAGCTAAAAAGCCCAGAAAAACCTCGAAAAAGCGCGCCCTTTTTAGGCTTCTAGGAATTCCTCTAGGCGTTAGAGCGAAAAGGCGACAAACCTTGAGCCTTGATGTTGAGGCGCGCTTGTTAAAACCAAGACATGTACAACTGTTTATTACGTTCCTCGCTATTTCTAGTTTAAAATTAGTTATGTATTGAATATATGCTATGATTATTTTTTTTCGTGGTTTGATTTCTTTATGCGGTCCTCTGTATGGGTGTCATAATCTAATGATGAGGATGTTTGGGATTGTATATGGATGTTGTACGTCAGATTGAAAGATGTACTATAATATGATACAAACCTACATTTCTTGGGAATGAATAGAAATGTGAACATTCTTTCTTTGTAAAAGCTTGCTGTCTGTGATCAAGCAAAGTATTTTGATTTCTTATGACTATAATCATTTTCTTTTTGAAAGTCACACTTCATTAAAAACGGCCAACCCCTAAGACGGGGACGCCAAACAAACTAAACAGCTACATCAAGTCAAAATTACACCAAGTCGACCAAGTTAATGATTTTACATTTAGATCTATTTTTGGCCCACCGGAAACCCACCGATTTAACCTCCCAAATGATATCTTCTAACCGCGCCGCCTTGTCATTAAACTTCAACCCATTCCTAACTCTCCAAAGGCTCCACAACGCAATCATAACTAATCCGTGGAAGATCTCCTTCGTGATCCCTTGCAGCCCCGAAAACTTGTGAACCTCCAAGAGATCCATCATTGAATAAGCGAAGATAGGAGGTGTCCGGCACCACGATCCAATGTGTTGCCACAAAACGACCGCAAACTCACAAGAAGTAAAAAGATGATCCGAGGATTCCTCACCTTCTCCACATAGCGGACACATAATATCCCCAACATGCACGTTCCTGTGCATAAGGGCTGTAGCATTCGCAATCTTCCCCATTCCGGCCCGCCTCATATCTATTCATTTTTAGATGTAGTGTGACTTGTAATGCTTGGACAAAGCAACCATGGTGTCGGTTTAAATTACCTAGAAGAAAAGTATTGTTTAGGTCAGAAAAGTCATTTTTATTTGTATGGTGGTTATATTAATTTTTAGGGATTAAAAGGTTTGGCTGTTGTGTATTTTTAGGACATAAGGGGTGAGCTTGGCATCGGCACCGTATCGAATAGGTACTGATCTTGAAAGAAAACCGAAATTGTCGTCTACATCATTGTACCGATCCGAATTGTACCGTATACGGATATCAGGCTATATTCGTATAGAACACGTGATATCCACGAGTGAGGTGAGTTTTTAAAATCCTATATGGTGTCCATGTTATCAAGACTATCCGTAATGTTACTATTCAACTCCGTTAACTTACTACTCAACTCCGTTAACTTAACAGGGTTACTATAAATTAAAGTAACAAAAAGCAACATTTGTTAAATTGAGGAAACCACCATACTTAACCTCCCACATACAGGATTTCATCAATTTGAAGTATCAAAATCGATTTTGTTGCATAACTTTCATTCCATCATACGTTAATCGTACATTTAATCTAAACATAAAATTAAGTCATGATTCAACACGCCGCAACGCGCGTGGGGTTATAAAACATAGTTTCATTTATTGAGGTGTGTTTACGATAAGATACAAAATGCTCTATCTATAGGAAAATAAACCTTCGAGAAGAAGCTATATTAGGCATTGATAACCACAATAATAATTTATCACACTCCCCCTTGTTTGTCAACTTAATACGCTTGAGATGTTGACTCGTCAAAAACTTTGCTAAAACACGTAGTGAGACAAACCCATAGCTAAGGATAAAGAGTGCAACGCGCAAAGTCTCCCCCTTATAATGTTGCCCACTAAACCTTACTAGAAAACCTATTGGGATAAAACTTAGTGAAGGAAAAAGAGTGCAACTTGTATGATACTCCCCCCATGTGGGCATGTAGCCTTTAAGTAACCTTTGCCGATCTTCCTTGAAAGTTGCTCAACGTTTTTGTAGCCAATAAAATGCCGCTTGATACTAAGGGTGTAAACGAGCCGAGCCGAGCCCGAGCCTGACTGGGCTCGGCTCGGGCTCGTCAAGGTTTTGTGAAGCTCGAGCTCGAGCTCGGCTCGGTTCGAGCCTACAATCTTGAGCTCGAGCTCGGCTCGCTAGCAAAATCCAAAGCTCGAGCTCGGCTCGGCTCGAGCTCGCAAAAGCTCGACTATAACTTAGGCTCGCGAGCCCAATCGTTAATGCTATAACTTAGGCTCGGCTGTAACTTAGGCTCGGGCTCGGCTTCGGGCTCTAGCTCGTTAAGGCTCGATTAGGCTCGCGAGCCCAATCGAGCTTTGTATCTAGGGCTCGAGCTCGGGCTCGATAACTAAACGAGCCATATTTCAGGCTCGGGCTCGGGCTCGTTAAGGCTCGGCTCGTTCGAGCTTTTTACCGAGCCGATCCCGAGCCGCTACGTGTCATTTACACCCCTACTTGATACCTTGAAGTACAATTCCTTATGTTGAGCAATTCTGTATGATCTTCATATGAATCTTTTGGTGCATCCTTCGGAAACAAATATCATACAATCCACGACTGTATTATGTTACATTCTCAACATCTACAAGACTTACCAAACTTGTTTTGGTAAGTTAGTAAACTATAATCAACTATTCATACCTGAAATATTTTTTGTTAACTCATTCTCCCGTCAATTTAGGATCCAATTCGATATTTTCCTTGAGAGGTATCGGGAAGGAATTGGAATGGAATAATATCGATTCAGACAGAAGAAAAGGTTCTCGATTGATTCAAACACTGTACCTATGGGATAGAGGAAGAGGAAAAAACCGAATATTTCACATAGTGCTTTTAATCAATCTGATTTATTTCGTACCCTTCGCTCAATGAGAAAATGAGTCCAATTCTAAGGGATCAAACCTATGGGACTTCCTATGGGACTTAAGGAATAATATAAAAAAAGAGAGGGAAAAAGATTCATATTAAATAAATCAAAATCAATAAATGGCATAGGCTATATCATGACAATGAGCCCTCATCCAAATCTTGTGTTTGGGCCAAACAAGTTTAAAACTTGACCCAAACTGATTCGAATAGGTTCAGACTTCAAACCTAAAATCGATTCATAAACCGAATAAGTTTGAGCCCAAGCTGTAAAAGTTGAGCAGGCTCACGAATCGAATCGGTTTGGGCCTAAAACCCGTTTTTTGTACGCCTCTAATTCCTAATATTTATTTTGGACCTCAATTAACAAAGTGAGGGGTAAACAATTGGATTTTAAAATGGACTATTGGGCTTATTAATCAACTACGTGGCTGTGAGTAAGCAATTAGATGGAGGTAAACAAAGACAACAATATTTATGTTTCTCATGTTTTGAACTAGTTATTTTCATGTGATCACAATGGGACTTTTATTTGGTTACCTCTGTTTAACTTTTGAAGATCCAAAAGTTAGGCCGTACCTTGTTTACAAGGAAGAAGACAGCTAACTTGATAAGATCTCTTATGGATTGGACCTGCAAAACTAAGCAGACCGTTAGGCTCGTCACAGGGGGGCAGGGAGGGCCTCTCTGTGACCACCCTCCGACGTGAGGATAAGTATTTGTTTAGTGAGATAAAGAGAGTTTAGAGAGAGAGGGAGGTTCGGAGTGTATGTGAACGTGTCTTACTTGTACTTTGTGAAGGGGTATTTATACTAGTCAGAATATTTGTACTTATTCGTCCTAGTGTACTATCCTTCGGAGTCTTTGTCCTCGGTTGTTTATTTTAGCGAGGTGCGGGAGTTGTGTCGTGTGGAGTCGTGGCTCATGGATAAGAGCTGCGTCTGGTGGTGTTTGCTTCGGAGATGAGGTTCTATACCTCTTCAACTTTGATGTCTATCGTATCTGTGTTCAACATTTGAACTTGGATTGGTTTTTATTTTTGTGGAATTTTTGGTTTGGTTAAATGCAAGACGGATTGTTATGGATTTTCAAATAGTGTCATTCCACTCTAGATGTGTAATAGATGTTATGTTGGGGGTCTAAAGTTAGTTAAACGTTTAGTAAATGTTATCTCTATGTAACCATTCGAATACTTAGGTCAAGCATGGGATTAGCAGTTGCAATCCAACCTTTATAGAAAGATAACTATGTTCAAGTATGTGAACATGTGTCAATCATAGGCTTGTGATGTGCTAACATTTTGGATTGATTGGTCGACTGTCAGTTTATAGTACGTCATGGATCGTGCTATAGATGAGTGGTAGGATCAATGTAAGTTATGTCTATGTAGCCAATTAAAAATTGTTCTTGCTGATTAAGGGGCTGTTTGGTAGCCTCTTAATCAGCCTCTTAACCATTCAGGACTGAATCATTTAGCATTCAGACTGTTTGTTTCAGCATCTGAATGGAATGATTAAGTACTGAACTATTAAGCTAATAAGGGATGCTGAATGATTCGAGTGTCACTGTTTGTTCTCATCTCTACAACCTTTAGGCTCTCTTGTATTTTGTTTCTTTGTTTTTTGTTTTTAGTTTCTTTACATATTAGTTTAGTTTTAGTTTTTATCAAATCTCAATCAACTCTTTACATTTTGCTTATACACTCATACAAGATATATTTTTCCTACCGCATATTTCTCGTATATACGATACTCTATTTACCCAAAGCTATCTAGGTTATTTAGGATTTTGCATTAGTTAACAAGGATTATGTATGAAAATTCACCAAACAATTATGTATGAACATTCACGCCGCAATTGTGTGGACATAACTTACTTGTTTTTTATACTGTTTTTTATAGGATAAAGACGAAAATCCTTCAAGTTGATGTTGGGTATAAAAAGGCTGTAGAGATACGTCTCCTTGTGGGCCAATCATGTGGTTGTGCCGTCAACATAACTCAACTAATGCATATGAATCTTTTAATGATTCTAATACACATGAATCTACAATTGCCCCTAACATACCGACAAAAGAAATGGGATTGATTATGATGGCCGGAGAAGAAAAAGGGGTGGACGATGCTTGTGGTGGCTATGGTGGAGGGTTGTAGTTACAGTGATGGTGTGGTTGCAGGTAGGAGAAACGGTTAAGGTTGCCGACAGAGAAGCGGAGGGAGACGGTGCCGGATGTTGTTCGAACAGTATCATTTTGGTTCGTCACAGTAAAGGTATGGTATGGAATCGACACTTGATACAACTAACTATGCCAATAACATACTCTATTGCAATAGGTATTGTACAATACAAGTATTCAATAGGTGTGAAATAGAGGGATGACCAAGGATGAGCAATAATTACTAAATTATAACAACAAAAAGCCTGAAATAAATCAAAACCAATTGAGAAGCTCAAAGTTTACTAAGTAATGGATTTTTTAACCGAGTTTTTTTATTCACTCCTATTTAAAACCCGACATTTATACTTTTTGTAACCTACATTGGACACAAAAGTGAATCAGCAAATCTGAGATACTTATAACCTGTCATAGAATAATTAATGGATTACGATAAGTTCAATACGGAATTGATAAATACTTCATAACTTTCGAATCACTATCACTAGTCCTTCGTTCGGGCTAGGTGTTTTGAATGCGCTATGTGTTGAATCACGAGCTCTGATTTCGGTGTGGACTATGCTTAAACGATAAACTATGATATTTTAGACAATACATTAATCAACTAGAGGAACCTAACACAAAGGATGTGATGTATCGGTTCAGTGAATGTGGAGCTTCAAAATTTACAGCATGTCCTACGTTCCTAATTATCTCCAGCTTTGATTTTCTACCCAAATGCCTGTTTAGTCACATAATAATAATAATACAGATTTAGTTTTCAACAATACTGAAATTAATTAACAAAAAAACGGTATACCTTTGTAGCTGATATGCCATATCAAGAGGAAAGACCGTGTCACTATCAACCCATACTAGAAGTGTTTCCTTCACAATAAAAAATTACATAACAAATTAGAGTATTGGATTTAAATAATCTTAACTATCAGCAATTGGACGCTACCAGTCCAAGTAACGAAATGTATGTTGACAATCCCACCTTTCAACATATTGGTCATGAATGGACTATGACTAAAATAATATGTTCCATTTATATAATCAGTTACAATTTGTTTAGTCATAATGTTGGTGGCCAATACGTTAAAAGGTGGAAACCGCCAGCACACATTCATTAGTTGGAACTGACGGCGGCCAATTACTGATAGTTGAGATAATTTTAAATCCATTACTCTAACAAATTAGAAAAATAATCTGATGTCTAGTGTATCAAATTTGGGTCATGTATTATTATCGCATGTCCTTTATATATTTTATCTTTAGCTAAAGTTAATAAGGAATTGTACAGTATAATTTAACGTCTTAAACAGCTTATTCAACTTTTTTTTTACCAATTTAATAAAGTTTTGAATTAAAATGTTATGTTTCAGTGGTCCAAACCTGTTGAAGAACAGAAAGATCAAGCTCAGGTTGTTTCTCTGTGAGCAATTCCTGCAGCAGTTCTTTCTTTCTCCTTTTTGCAACATTCATTCTGCAATAAAAAACCTTCCATCATAAATCAAACATTCAAACCTTTAACTAATAACAATTAACAATCAATCCAATATAGAGATTTAGTAGGATAAGCATAGAGGAGGCGCAACTGCCTCCACATCACCATTTCACTAACGCCCGACCTTAGCAACCATTGAAGCTTGCACCAAGGCGCCTACGGCTAACATCCTCTTTCAGCGTTAGCACGTTAAACGGGCAAGGGATTGTGTCTTTGCCTACGTGCA
>JAUTDX010000347.1:0-201706 GCA_030844895.1 Ambrosia x helenae | reverse complement strand
ACGTACATGTTTTACACTTATATATGTTAACATGAAGACTAAGTTTAGATAAACATAAATAAAGGGTACACGTATGAGATATCATATATTATAACTTCATATATTGTAACTTATTATACTCATGGTTTGAATGTGAATTTATTTATGAGTGTACGAATAAAATATTTATTCATCATCATAAATATAAAATAGATAAATGGGTGCTGAAGTCCATCTGCCACCTAAATAATTTATTATTCTATTTTTGTTTTAAATTAAAGTAAATAGATGGGTAGCCGAAATGTTGGAACAAGAATTGTCATTTCTGAATACTTAATTCAGACGATTTTTTAAATGCGTCCAAAGTCGTTAGCAAAATATAAATCTATCAAAATGATGCTCATTACTTTCTAAAACAAATATTAGATTTTTTAGCAAAGTTTCCACACACAAAAAAAAAAAAAATTGTAAACGTTTTGTTAGTAACCGTACAATATTCATAACACTTGAATTAATCCATAAAAACATATATCAATAAGGATTGTTTGCAGAATATACATATACAGTAATTGTTGAAAAACATAACTGAATTGGTTAAGCTGGGTACCGAACATCTACTAGCCGGTAAGGGAGAACATTTACTAGCTCGTAAGTGAGTCGTGCTAGATAGATGGCGGAGGCATGCAGTTCCGAATGGAACAATAATATGACACTTTGATGAAAGGTTATGACTTATGAAATCGATCCCCACTGGCCACTTCTGTTTCATTTCTGGATATTTATGCACTCCTCTTGAATGAATATCATTTAGTGTGACCCGACTTTGTGTTTTTAATAAACCACTTGGAACATATAAACCACAAGTTGATTAGAATTATTCAGATATTAACCAAAACCAATTGGAACAAAGGGGAAATATGGTCACTTACTAACTTGTTACTATTATATATACGATTCATGTAATTGGGTATACAACAACATTGTCTAGTATCAAAATTGATAGTTTAGCTTTATATATTGATTATGTGTTTTATGAGTGTCTTACTATGTTTGATTATCGTAAAGGCTCAATACTTGTGTTAATCATTTGTAAACTTGAGAAGTAATGACCACCAACGCCTAGATGAATATAATTATCTAGAATAATATGCTCATATGATTGAGCAATGACTTACGCGAACTTCAGGTTGCGAATTTATAAAGTATGACTAACGCAACGACTAAACTGTAAAAGGTCCACAATGTTGAGGTACACATGTATCCCTTGTCTTATTTCTAGGATATTGAAAGATTAATTTAATAATTATCTATCCTTTTGAATCATTATTTATACGGGATGATATAAGTGTTCATATATTCTTAAACTTCTGAGTTATGATCACGTTTAATACCATTGCATAATACATTATCGCTATTTAAACTAGTATATTATAGCTCTTCTATGCCCTTTAATTAATTAAGTTTTCAATATCAAATATAAAGGTTACATTTGAAATCATGTGAGTGGGAAAATATACATTTTGCTTTATTTGATTATACATTTTGCTTTATTTGATCTAATTGTGGACAAATAATCACAATTAATATTTGTTAAACGTGATTATCATTTAGCTTAACATATATAATATAGTCAAAGTGTAAAAGAAAAATCATCAGGTAAATGTGAAAAAGACTTTACAGTAGGAATTTAAAAATACACACATGAAACACAAGACAACCTAACACAATTTAATTATGATATTCATATTTAAGACTTGTTCAATCGTTCTTGTATATGTAAGAAAATGAATTGCGTTCAAACGAGTTCTCTCAACTATCAGGAGAGTCATCTCCCCTTCATAACTGATAATACTATTTTCGAGTTCATAGTCCTGTATCGTGAATAGGACTACTTTTTTTTTTTGAACGGCCAACAAATTGGAATCACTCACGGAATACTGGAGTATCATCGTGCCACCAGTGTTGCCACGCGATCATATTCCACCACCAAGTCACCAATTCAGGAGGAAACTCATAATTATGAGAAAAACCCCCTTTGTGAGATTCGAACCCAAGACCTTATGGCCCTTAAGTCTTATCTCACCACCAAGATACCACTAGGCTATAATGCCTTGGGTCGTGAATAGGACTACTATAATTATTTATTTGAATATAGTAAATATATTTAAGATTTTATTTGCTTAATAAAAACACCGTATTAAATTAAAAGGTCAACTTATTTTATACAATGTAACAAAAATGAGAAAAGGTGAGAATGCTACAAAAAAAACATAACAAGTCACGAAATATGACACAATGAGCCACATAATATAACACAATGCCGAAAAATATAACACAATGCTGAAGAAAAAAGATACAATGAATCACAAAAATGACACAATCATGAAAAAAAAAGACACAATACCACATAAAAGACACAATGATATAACGTAAATTCTACAAACTATAAGCTAAAACTCAAAAAATGCAAAACCTAAAAACCAATATCGTAGGGTTCGATGAGACGATTCCAATGCCACTTGAATGAGTTCAATCGGAGTCCGTTTAATACCCTTCTTACAACTTCCTATTTTTCTTTCACTGTGTATTTGATCCTAACCCTTAAATTAAATTAGTTTGATGATGCATTTAATAAAGCTATGATGTGTATTATATAATTGAATTAGTTAATATAGGCGATGTGGCTGTTGTTCTTAGTAGTTTTTTCTGATCTGTTTCTGTTTCTAGTATGTGGGTGTTTGTAATCGGCTCAGGTAGCCTCTGGCTTAATGGCTTGGGTGGACTTGTTTTTAGCGTTTATGGTTGAATAAAATGGCTCCGTTTGAATGTTAAAAAAAAGTTAAAAGTTCCTAACCTTCTTTTCCGGATTCAACTGGAGCTCGAGACCTTCTTTTCCCATCAAAAGGTATATAAATGAGGAATCTATCGAGTGTGCCACTAGCGGTCAATATCCATCAACTAGAAAATCGATCTTTATAGGTGGGACACCAAAAAGCGAAACCTGACCAGAAAACGAATGTAAAAATCAGTTCATTTCTCCACCAGTTGAGGCTTACAGAAACAGTAAGGAGAGAAATCCCTCGCCTAGCCTTAGAAGATACCCGGCACAGTGACAGCTACAGAAGCCGAGCCGATACATTTAATAATTTTATATTCATAAATCAATTAACTTATTATATGGCTTAGAGCATCTCCAACGGATAGTTGGAGTGTTCGTCCACTGCACAAACCCACCACCAACAAGACGGACTCCCCCACTGGAGGAGATGACTTGGCGAGGTCCGGCTTAGCACACCGGGCGTGTCTGGCCTGACACATATGGTCCACCCTCAATTTAAACAATTAATTTTTTATTTATTTTTTTTTGTTTACAAATAGTTATTATATAAATTAAACACGTAACCGTGAAAAATTACATTAAGATAGCGGGTAGGCGGGCAACAACCTGCGCCGCCAACCCCTTCTGAATGGCAAACCCTAACCTGCTAAAAACGAATCCATTCCCTCGTGGCACCGAGACATTGCTATGAATAACCCGTTGGACTCTGGTCAGGAAACGGATGGCTTCCGGTGCCAGGGAGCCAAAGGTATCAAATGCCAGGGGTACGAAAACGTGTTGGTTCTCCTCACAAGCTTTAGCATGTTTCTCAACTTTCTTCACCTCTGCTTTCCGCACCGGTTGCCCAACTACAAAACCATTATCCCTCAAACCAACCAGGGGAGATACACCTGTTAGGTCGACACAAGCGTGCTTGCCCCCGGCCCACCCAAAGACAAGCAAGTTGCTGGACGTAGGGTGGATCTCCCTTCTGCGGGGTCCTAGAGGAAATTCACAGGCGCCTCCTTTTGGCTGAGATCCCAGCCCTTCTTAAATTATCCCAAAGAACGTCCCGGACCCAGTCATGCCTATATTGAAACCAGACAACTCCTTACAGTGAACCGCGTGTTCCCCGTATTTGTCCAAGCATGTCTTACGGCAGATCGGGCAGACTTCATCTTCATGGTACATAGGGATCATCAATCGGTATTTGAGAATTGCCCTATATTCAACCCAGACATGGTTTGGCCCAAACCTTCAATCGGGATAACATTTAGGAAATCTTGGGCATGGGGGCTTTGCAAGCATGCAATAACTGCCTTTTGGCGGGAAGACAGATCAAAAGCTTCACCCAGGCTCTGTGCGATTTTGCCAAAAAGGGCATTCGCCAAAGTTTTTTTGAGGCTTTGGGGGGGCGGTGTCCTTGTTAGAAAAACCGCCAATATCAAAACCTGGGAGATAGTCATTTATCCTTTCAAGGGCCTGCACGTAGTCCAAGTCCACGTCGACAACCCCACTATTCCTTAAGATGTGGTCTTGGAGATTCCAAGACTGAGCTCGGGATGCCACAAAAGCATACACCCTAACATCCTTTGCTGAGAGAAGCCCTAATCCTCCCAAACGCATCGGCAAGGAAGCTAGGCGCCACTGTAGGTCGCCAAAGAACGAACCCCACATACCACTATGTCTTCAATGGCTTCCCGCAGACCATTGTCAAAACATGATACCGCTTCATCCATCATGGCGGGTTGGTAGGTCCGCAAACCAAAAAGCAACTTAGCGACTCCCATACAAGATCTGAGCAAGAGGAGTTCACTATGGGGATCCCGAAGGCAGGGCAAAAGTTTCATAAGATCAACCACGCGCGAGGCTCTTCGCCCTGCCAATTCCCGTATAAAGATAATTGTATAAAGTAACAACATAAATTTAAACATTAAATATATAAATTTAAAATTAAAAGATTTGTATAGAGTGTATAATTAAACATAAACAAACTAGATAATTAAAGTTAAATGAACTACATAATTAAACTTAAACAAATTATATAAAGAGTAATGGAAATAAATAATCTCAATTATTGACTATTGGCCAATAACAGTCCCAACTACGAAAATAACCACTAACGGTCTCAACTTTCGACATATTGGCCACCAACGGTCCCAAACTAACTGAGGCTAACTCCGTTAGTGTGATGCTGATGTAGCATGCTTAGGTGGCAAAATGATCCTACGTGGCATCTTAGGTGGCAAAATGTTACGTGGCATCCTAGGTGGCAAAAATGATCCTACGTGGCATGCCACGTCAGCATCACACTAACGGTTAGTGTGATCAGATAACTGGGACCATTGGTGGCCAATATGTCGAAAGTTGGGACCGCTAGTGGTTATTTTCGTAGTTGAGACTGTTATTGGCTAAACCGTCGGAGCCGGAACCCATATGCACAACAAGGGCAAAAGGTGAGTAAATCTCTTATTGTGGTACAACTGATTGATAAAACCAAGTAACCTTAATTCTCAAAATCCTAAGCCTCAAAAGAGTTAGGACGGCAGAACGATCGATTTCACCTACACGTTGTTAGAATTCTTGAATATGGCTTCGGCAAACGGTACAACTCCTAGTAACATGTCCTTGGAGAGACGAATCCAAGTGCTAATTTTCATCTTCACTCCAAGGTCTTCTTGCCTTTTTTATTAGTGTTTGTAGCGAATTGTAAGCTGAGAAGTGAAAATTTAGGTTCATATTTATAGGCAGTAAAGAAAATAGTAGTCAGATAAGTAGCCGTTCGAAATAACAAATATTATTTTTAATGTTTAAATTTTTTTATTTTATTTAATATATTTTATTATCAAGATTTTAACTAAAATTATTAAATAAATTATCATCATCATACTTAGTTAATCCTACCAATAGCAAAGCTAAGGTAGGGTATAAGGAGGGTAAGATGTAGACAGTCTTACCTCTACCCCGTGGGAATAGAGAGGCTGCTTCCAGTGAGACCCCCCGGCTCGATAGTGATTTTGTGCCAAGCATTGGATATAAGGCACATAACACTTCGTAATCAGGACAAGCCCGATTGATGCATGTAACCCCTTGTCTTTTGGCTATCAACACCACCACATGATGCATGATTAACCATCCGTCGTTTTTAACGTTATTTTCACGAAATTAGTAAAATAACGTTAAAATTAGTTCAACTTTACTTTTGCCCCCTGAAGGCCACACATATATACATTATGTGCATAGCCGTAAGCGAGTGAGGCTAATTAAATAAATTATAATTACATTAAAAAAATGATAAGCATTTGATGAAATAATTAATAAGGTAAAGGTTTGAAATAATGTGACATGTTAATGTGATGGATTTGAAGAGTGGACAGAGTAAACCATTAGAGATGCTCTTATTGAGTTTCAATGCCAAAGAACAAGTTTTCAAATACTTCTTGAAGTTTCGAAGGAAGTCTAAAGTCATGTGTGTTGATTAAAAGTCCCAGCAAAGAAAATTAAAGCTATAAACTAATTAATAATTCACGCCTGTTTGCCCAGAAATATTCCAGCTACAAAATTTCCAGAATGTGTGACAGTATAATTAAATATGTATTTTGAAAGAAAAAAAAGGTAATAAATGATTTCACTCAAATATTTATATAGAATAATGAATTAATGGTGCAAAACTAGTGGTAAAAAAAAAAACTAAAAAACGGAAGGGCTTAGCTGGTAGTTACAATTTCATGCCGAATTAAGAATTTACAACAATGTATACATCTGCTAATGCTCATAAAAAGTTACAAGATCAAAAAAGTTGAAATATTAATAAAAAATTTGTTGCAAGCAGTATTATAATCTTTTGAGACGTCATCCATGGAGTTTGTCCTGCAAAATTTTCAAATATAAGAACAGAATAAGTCAAATATCTACTAAAAATAAAAAGAATTCAAAGTTTCAATTAAGAAAGATGGCTGCATAAAATAAATGTTAACGGGTCAATATCGACTATTTTTATGTAAACAGGTCAAAACTGTTGCCATACAAAGTACGAAATATATCGAACCTGGAGCATTTGCATCAACTTTGGGTGCTGTTCTAGAAGCTGGACAAGTTTTTCGCGATCACCTAACAGTTCCTACAAATAAAAAAACAAGAGCATATTAATGAAGAGTTGCATAAAAATATACATTAAAGCTGTGATTATCATCATATTAGTTTTGCACTTTGCAGGAAAAAGTAATTACATTTGTACAAAAAGACTAGAGGTTGCAGTTTCAACCCGTTTACTTATTAAAGGGTTGTTTGCTTTGGGCACTTTGGTTATGTCTTAACATGTCACTTGTAAAAACATAAAAAAAAAATGAAAAAAAAATACTTTAAAAAGGAAACATGCCAAATGAATAGTAATTCGCCCATAAAACCTCCCAAATTATTTTATTAAAACTATTATATCAGTATTGAAATAACACATAGCTGGTGCCACCATCATTTACAAACTAATTATGTATTAAAAAAACTGAAATTTAATTTATAGAAGTGTTTCAGATAAACCAATTTGGAATGTTATCGCCCTTTAACGAACTTTACATGTTTTGGAGCCTTTACCAACTTGCCCGGACCACCCACATTGCAAACTCTACTGAAAAGACATCTGATTGGTATGTAAATTATGTGAAAGGGAAAAATACCTGAATAGCTTCAGGGGAACTGAAAACATGCTGCAGTGACAATGCACTAGCATCTTGCTGTTGAGAATTACTACTTTGCCCTTGTTGATGTTGAACTTGTGTTTGAGGATCCAACCGCTGCTGTTGTTGCTGAGTATGTGAAAAGTTCTCTTGATGCATGGTTTGATAATATACATTTGCCGGTTGAGTCATGTGCATCTGCTGCACTTGCATCTGAACAGATGCAGCCATGGCTTGATCAGATTGCGTTGAAGCTGGGACCGGTGGTCTAAGATGCTGTGGTGGTGGTTGGGGTGGCCGAGGGAGTTGGGGCGGTTGCAATGGCTGCAGCTGAGTAATCGGCTGCAAAGATGACAAACCCATTGGAAAACTTTGAGGAAGAGTAGATTGGTTATCTCCTTGATTTGGGGTCGGAGTATTTCCATAAAAGTTATACGGAACTCCAGGTCTGTTGAAAATCATTGGTGGCAATAATGGTGGTGGGGTGTATGAAAGATTTGTCATGTTCGAAGGAGCAAAACCCTGCATTAAATCAGAAGATCCAATATTGGACTGATTATACACTGAAGACGGAGGTGTGGATGTTCTTAAAGATGATAAAGAGGCGGCGGCAGTATAAGGTGGTGGGGTAGGCGGAAGTGGCGGCTGAGGCCTCACAGACCCGCCAGAAGAAGGGTGTGACGTCCTTGCATAGTCAGAGTGGCCCTGATAGAATTATCAAAAAAAAAAAAAAGTTAGCTACTAAACGATTTCATGATCAAACAATATGTAAAAACTAGTTGGCGACTCCCTGGTCTTTTTCTTACATGAAATCCTGGTGGTAGTGGCGGCTGATTTGAATCCAGATTTCTAGGGTTTACAGGTGCAATGGTAGGTGGTGGAGGCATTGGTGGAAGCGGAGGTTGAGTCATTGGATATTTTTGTTCATAACCACCACTCGGTCCATGACTAGTGTTAGGATATGAAGGTCGTGTTGATGATTTAGGGTTCTTCATATTACCCGAAGATGAAAACCCAAAAGATTTATCTGATGTACCATTTCTCCCATCATCGGATGGCTCAAAAAACTTCTTCTCGGAAGAAATACTCGGTTCGCGGGTCAACGACATTTCGGGTCTTGAAACTGATACCCGTGATGAAAAATCGCTTTGATTATTATTACTACTGTCATCAAAATTGGACTTCAAAGGTGTACCCAAATGGGAATCACTTTCAGTCTCTTCAACAATGGACCGAGGGGAATTTTGGTCATCGATAGCAGCTGGTTGTTGCTGTAAATTATCATCTGGTTGAGGAAACGGAAGTCCATCATCAGACCCCGAGTCCTCGCCACCAAAAACTATGTTTAATCCCTGAAGATCGTCATCTAAATCAGGTCTCAAATTCTTGGATTTATTTACTTTTTCAGTATCTTGGTCGTTACCGGGTGGTGCGTTTTTCAATTGTGGGCTTCCGCCAGGCCCACAGGATTATGCCGTTCTCGTTCGCGGGCCATAAACTCATCAACGTGAATAGAAGGTGGTCTGCCACTACTGGATCCTATCCGTGGGACCGCTATAACATTCGAACTAGTAGTGCCATCGTTTCTCTCCCTAGCAACATAGTCATCCACATGCATAGAAGGAGGCCTGCTAGTATTGGGCTTCCGAAGCCTAAATGTGTCCCTACGGGTCGGGCCTGAAGGGGCTGTAAACTGGCCCGAACCACGGGAAAACGCACTTTGACTTGTATTTTCACCAAGGGAGTTATCAACCCGGGGACGCCTGGTTGCACTTTCCAATGGGGTGAGTTTTCTTCTAAGTGATTGTCCATTCTGAGAAAATGGATCACGCATATTTTCGGGGCACTCCCACATAAACTTGTCCCCGTAACTATGTAAACTCAAAAGGTCAAGCCGATCAGCACTAAAAGTTGACATCTTTTGTATCTTTGACGGACGTTGACCTTCACTCGAGATAGACTGAAAGACACTAGCAATGGTATCATTGTCCTTCACTGAGTCATCAGGCGTTTGCAACAAAAGCAACAATGAGTTTGCGTATTCTTTAACCTGCTTATTATATATAACAATGCAATATTACTAAGCTTCTATTATCCAAACCAGAAAGATGATATATAAATAAATAAACTACACACCTGACTGGAACCTAGTAAGGATGTCAACTTAAATATGTACTTGATGTTCTCTTCTGAGGAGTCATTTGGATTACTTGTACCACAAGGCAGTCCAAACAGGTATTTCATTGCATCAACCATCTTTAGATTCAAGCTGTAAAAGGATGTGTTTGTTTAGTGTAATCAATAATCATTGGTCAAATCAAACCAATTTATTATTTGCATATAATTAAGTCAAACTAACCTCTTATCCATACAAAAATTCAAAGCTCCTAATGAGAGTGCCTCGACAGCTTCAATGGTTAGTGTAGATGGATCATCATCAATTTCAATTGAGTTTAATAAAGTTCTCCAGCAAAATAGCAGCGGTGGGGACTTTTTTAATTCAATTAGATCAAAACTATCATATATTAATTGTCTGCTATCGGGGTCAGTTTCTTCATTATTTGAAGACTGAATATGTAGCAAAATTGAGAGCAAACCACTTCGACCTTCAGATGAAGAACCTAAATCTTTAAAGGCTGATAAACAAGCAACTAACTCTTTTCCAGCTGGTAGAAGCTGCAAAATAAGAACAGATCAAAATATTAGATGATGAAAGTGGCATCCAATAGGAGATCGTATAATATAAAACAAAATTCGTGGGAGTGGACCTACCTTGACAAGCGTGAAAAGCTGAAATAGTAGCAATGAACAATCATCGGCCGTCAATTTCGTTGTGTTAAACCTAAATCAAAAGGCATATTTTTATTTTATTTTTAAATATTATCAATAGATAAGTTCAAGTGAAAATAACACCAAAAAAAATAAAAAGACTTCAATGCTCACCTATCATGCCTAGAATCGGATAACAGAGAAATTGACCTAAATGCAGGGATGCACCAACTAAGTTGAGGAAGCTTCATAGAACTTTTAAGGGCTTTAGATAACATTTGTATAATGCCTTCACTCAACAATATGGGCTGTCAAAGAAAGGATAGTTTGACGTCATAAATTAAACAAATATGTGGGTAATCCATATAAGAATGTCTTTAAACAACAAAATTTATAAATAGAAGGTACCTTTGCATGTGGGTGCTCGAGTAAGCTAGCAATAAAATCGAGTGATCTGCAAACCTGAAACCAACAACCAGCTTATCATGACACACAGATCTAGAAGTTACAATGGCAACCCATATAATGAGTTGGTTATGGTTTTGCGTTATATCAAATAAGCCGAACAAAAAATAAGCAAAAAGGGGAACCAGTCAAACAGGTTAAAATCATTTCTAAAAGCATGCAAAAAAGTGGTTGTTGATCAACCAACCCTGGCCCCTTTCAACCAAAACACATTTTGATCCGTTACCCAACCCGCGTGAACCCATTTTGACCATCTCGCCACCTCTGCACACATCTAGTCGCCAAGATCATTGGATTTAGCATATGCAAAAAAGGTATAACCTTGTAAGCATCTGTATCGGTTATTGTAGATGACTCAGATAACCATTCATCAATCCAGAGCATTATAGGCCGTAGGAGTATAGCAGCGCTATCAGCATGTATACAAGCCACACGGATGATAAATATCCGTAGCAAATCTTGTATGACAACCAACGCCTGTTCAAACAAGGTATTAGTGTTATAATAAAGCTAAATATTATGTGAAAACACAGCAAAAATATTAGCAAGCGTGTACACTTACACTAATAGCACAATGTAAAACAATCTCTAATATCTTGTGAAGCATTGGTGTCAACTGCCCAATCAGCTTCTCCTTGTGCCCAGGCTGTAAGTACCAATTGATCTCTTTTTCCTTCTCAGGACCTAATAATGTTCCAACCGCCAGTTGGCGGAAGGCACTCAGCATTGGCATTCCATTCTTCCAACGTGAGACACCTTCATCAGGTAACATATCGTTCTAGCAGAAAAAAATAAAAATAAAAACTGATTATATTTACTTTTGTGACAAAAATAAGTAACCGATGTTGATCATTAAATATATACTTACCAACAGAAAAAGCAAACTGCACGTTTCTTTTGGACCCATTGCGAGCAATGAGGTAGCATGAAGACTATCGAGAAGAAAATGAAAAAGAGTTGGAGTCCAACCATATGCGGGCCAACAAGCAAGTGCGGAGGCAATAAGATGGCATACAGCTTGAAACCCAAGGGCGATATTGGGATAAGGGTAAGATAAATCAACTGCATATGCGGCTAATTTCGGGCTGCAAAAAGAGTAATATAAGAAACTGAACTCCAGAATATATACAATGGTCTCAGCTATTTAATAATCCAATATCTCAAACTACCTCAGTTCTCGATGCAAATGTAGAAGTGACTTCAAGAGTTTTTTATTTCTGTGTTGCTCTTTTGTCTCCTATAAAGAGAAAAGTACAAAGTACGGGTGTATGGGTTATTTATTTTGTATTCTTTTTCACGTTTACTATTTAATAATTAGCTAATGGATGTTAATAGGCAAACCTTTAATTTATGCAACATTTTAATCAGGAGTGACAAACAAGGAACTAAAAGATCAAGTATGCTCTGTTCACGGTTACGCTCAAGCAATATATCTGAAGTAGTATTCATTTCTGTACCCTCGTCAACAAGATAATCTGCTCAGGAAAAGTAAAGATTAAAAATAATTAAAAAAATATATATCACAAAAAATAATATTCGTCTACTAACCATAGTTGTTAGAGGACTTCTCAAGCATCAGCTTACAGTCGATAAGAACCGCGTGAACAACCATTACAGCACCTTCATCATATAAAGCACCAGCAACAACCTTCACCAATCAATTGCTTGTTAGCTGATTAAAATTCAACAAGACTATAGAAAATATAAAAAATGAATAAATAGCCACATACAGAATTATCTGAAATGGAGGCTAAAATACGGAAAGTTGTAGTCAACTGAGCCACCGAGGAATCACGAAGCGTAAAACCAAGAAACCTTGACTCAGTAATTGGTTTCCCTAACAGATTATCTATAATGTTTCCATCAGAACTTCCGGAAGCATCTCCAACAACATTATCGACATCCATGTCATCAGATGCTAGAATGTTTGTTGATGCCATGTGTGCATCTCCACCAGAAGCTAACACAGCAGCATATCTCAGAAGGCCAATAGCTCCGTTTTTGTGATAAACCACACCACCGTCTATCAATTCCAAAAGCCGGGTAGGAGCATCTTTCCGAGTTGACCGGGGGAGGAAGAATGTAGGGCCTTGTGAAGCTCCTTAGCATGCCCAATCCATGAGCTCAGGGATGATGATGTAGAATCGAGAATAATGACTTCAAAAATCTCAACAGCAGAGTGAAAGATGGCAAGATTCAGTGGTGATGATCCTGCATGATCACAAATACTGTTAAACAGATGTTACTTGAGACTATCAGGGTTGGATTTGATTGATAATGGGTTCACAGATTGAAAGAACAAGAATTAGCTGAAATGGAACATTACAAAATGGTTAAAAGGTCACATGTCAATAAACATATATGCTAAGGTTCATGAAGTCATAAATTTACCATAAAATATTAAAATTGTAATAATATAGTTGTGTAATCATATTCAATTCATCAATTATTTACAAAAAATTTAAAATGGACTAAGAAGTGTTTGGAGGTAGGTCAACCCTACCAGGCCTGTTTTCATCTGAAACCAAAGTGACCGGTGACCCGTTAACCAACCCGCCCATTTTGCCACCTCTAGCAATAAGTATGAATAACTAGCAAATTATATGAAAAATATTCATAGAAATCGCTAGAGAACTACCGGTATTAACAGATACTGATTCCAATTCTTTAACAGAATGTAATGCAGCAATCAAAACAGAAACAGCCTGAAAACAAAAACAAAGAAAATAATATTATAATGACTCGAGTATATATCCATTGTTGCCTAGAGCTCCCTAAAAAAATACACAGCTATAACTTTCATAACATGGTCACCTCTGGAAAGTGTCCTATCGCCAACAAAGCCTGACGTCCACAATCAGACCTGCAAACCATTTAAGCACTCGTTATAATTTAGTATGAAGTTTAAAACCATGCGAAAGGAAATAAATTCTGTCACACCTGGAAATACAACAAAGCTCCCATAAATTCCATAGAAGTTCATCTAAATGCCCTTGTGAGGTAATCAGACGATCTATCACATTCACCTAAATTAGAAGTAATTAGAACACAAATATTAAGAGAACACCGTTTCCACTAACATATGATACTAACCACCCTTAAATGCGTCTTCATAATGATTCCAATTTCACGTGGATGACAAAAGAAACCCTTAGATATTAAGATTGATGCGTAACGAAGAGGGATAGACTCTTGCATACTCGAATCAGGTCCTTTTAAGGCATGAATAACAGTAGTTGCGAGCTCAGGGTCAAGTAGAAGGAACATTAAACCTGATTAAGCAACAAAGTATAAATAATACAACTAAGGGAAATAGAAAGATAATATTAGAGGTCACAAGATAAGTGCAGCTGGTAATGAGTCAAAAATGAATTCAGTCAAACGCGTAATTTCCGTATGTCATACAAGTCTATTATTACTATTTATTGGAACACTTTTTGTACAAAACTATCACTTCTTAAAAAATAGTTAGCGTCACATTATGGTTACAAAAGTTATATTACAATTTACAAGTAGGTTAATTCTTTTTAACTAAACGATTTAGGATGTTTAATGCATTAAAAATACTTTGAAGACGACTTTTGGCCTGCTTGACCCCTTTCCTTTTAAGCTAAATCTTCTTTTGTTAGTTTTACCTATCTGAGATATTACAAGCCCAAAGCGATTCATGTATAAGTGGGTTCGAAATTGTCACACATACATGATAGTAATAGCAGCATGGGGTGTAATATGACAAACCTGAGCGACAAAACACAAGTGAAAGGATTATTGATGCAATGTATGATGTAATATCCATAAAGACATCCTTAACATGCCCCACTTCAGACCTCAGTGTAGAGGATGATAAAAGTGCAGCAGATAAAGGTAGAAAGCCCCTTTCCTGTAGAGTCAAAGGTTTACATAAAATATCAATAACCTGGAAATATAAACAATGAACAAGAGAGCAGAAACGATACCTTAAGAAGAAAAAGTAGGTTTGAGTCGATATCCCAATTTGAAAACCGGTAATTTGAGGATGTAATTAGCTTGCTAGTAGCTTTGTATGACAGCAGAGCATCTGTTTCACCAAGAATAAGTGACCTGCTCATGCTTGCAACTTGAGAAGGATCTTCAACTAGTGGGTTGGAATTCATTAATTTCTGCAACATTTGGTCAAATGCATGACAGACAATCAACAACTGTGCTGCCTAAAGTTCATAAAGGTGGATAACTAGCTAGTCGTACTTTAAATAAAACTAAGGATGTGTTTCAGAGTGTGGCCTGAGACTGATTATATGATTAAAATGATATCAATCAAATAACAACAATTCAACCATAGTGAAAATGCCCAGCATGAGATACTGTTGGATGTGCTTTTGTCATTTAATAATCAAATAACTATCGTTTGGAGTGTTTGGCAAATTCTGATTATTGTGAAACTTAAAAAGATAAAAATTAAAAATGACCAAAACAGACTTTGTAATATGTTCAAGGATCCTAATCCAAAATACATCAATCTATTTTTATAATCTATTATTATATTTTTCCAGAAATCATCTGCATAATCATATATGATATTATGATGCCATAATTATATTTTTCTAATACTATTATTTACAATAAATAGGGGAAAGAAGGGTAAATAGCATCTTCAAATTTCTTAGATTAGTCCACTTAGTTGCAGCAGATATGAAAGTGAATATTTGATCCCTAAATAGGCAGATAATCATAATCAGAATGACTATATCCAAACACTAACTCAGATCATCACGACTTCATGTTGCAATAATTAGATAATCATAATCAGACTAATACACATTAGAGCACCCAAGAGATAAGATGCGTTTAGGTGGGATAGAACAAAAAGAATAGCATAGAACTCACCAAGAGTTTTCTGAGTTGAAGTTTAGCACTTGTAAGCATGTCGATAGTGGCAGGCATAACATTACCAGCAGTAGATAAACCTCCCAGCACATGTAGTACAGCAAACTGTGAAATATTGAGCTTAAATAAAAAAAATCCAAAAAAATAGTTTTAAAAACAAAAATAAACAAACAAACAACCTCATATCTCGAAGCAACTTCATAAAAGCGTGCACGATGAAGAACATAGGTGGCAAGAGAAGCAACATCATGACGCGGCTTTTGCATTAACAATTTAAGTAACTGATTATAACCGTCACTGGTGCCAGTTGGAATCTTATCGTCTTCCCGGGGCCACCAATTTAGGAATCCTTCACAACCAATAGAATGCCTAGTAGCCTGCTTGATAACTCCAAGAAGGATTAGTGTAGCAGAACTTGAATGCACTTTAGTGCAGAAAATGTCACTGAGTTGCTTCATGCCCCCACCATTAACAAAGTTGAAGCAGCTTTCTTTATAAGAACATAATAAAAGTGCGGCACTTAGCCACACCATGATAAGCTTGCTCTGAAAGACGAGGTAGAAGTTTAGTAAAATGATTGCAAGTCTGCAACAAGGCATTCGGAATAAAAGATGCATGCATATTACACATGTGTTGATTTGGTTATGTTATACCTCTTATAGGTTTACGGGTGAACCTTAAAAACTTGGTTAAAGATATAACAAGTCAAACGGATAACCCTTAGAAAAGTAACCTCTAACCAGTTAAACTGGTTGAATGGGGTCGAAAATGATCCAAAGTGTATTAGATAGCTTTATTAAAAAAACAGATTAGTATTGTGGTTCTAGTTCTAGTAATCAGCTTTAAAGGGTTGAAAGTGACCCGAAGTGTATTAGATGAGTAAATAACCTGTGGAAGTTGAGCACCAGCAACACTTTCACAATTACTGAGATCGTGATAATGCCGTGTCAGAATATCCACCAATTGTCTCGAATTGACTGAAGTACCCTCGGATTCAAGAAAAACGTTATCAGTCAAATTTTCAGGCAGTGCATTCCTGGAGGAAGTCAGAAGGCTATTAAAGATATCAAGGAGCTCTTTATTGGCTTGACTAAAGTCAAAACAAGATTCTTCACCATCAACCAATTCATGATTTCTGTATGCAAATTGCAAGCTTTGAGTTGAATACATGGTTGCCGCAGACACAAGAGAGTTAACAACTGTATTCAAAGCATCATATCCTGCATTTGGCATCTCTAGAATCTTGAAAGACATCTGTAAAAACTGTTTTATTTCAACTGATATATCTGAGGCAATAGGTTTAAAATTTAATGACTTTAACGGAGAAATGGGTTCCTCAATGGTTGAATTTATGGGATTTAGTGCAGGTGGGAGGTCATCAAGGTTGCCCTCAACAATTGACACTGTGTTTGTCAAAGAACTGTCTAGGTCAACTTCTATGTTGAATTGACCAAGATCTTCCCCTGTGTTCCCATATATGACCAAACTAAGGCTTCGGTAACTTCCTCTAACAACCAAATGGCTTGTTACAATTGCCTGAAATAATAAATGTACTTTTTTGTAAAAAAAAACTTCATTAACTTTAAATATAAGTATTCTGGGACTGGTTAAAATAACTTATATTTAGTACCTCAACTTCAAGGACATTCGAAGATGAAGGAGAGTATAGAAAAGGCTGGCATAGACGCCTAAACCTTGTTTCTCCTTCACAATGAACAAAAACCTCTAAAGCAAATGAAGGAGGTGAAGTGGCCCTGCATGCAATAAATATGGCAATATATAGACGATGTAAAAAAACATGAAGCATAAAAAGAGTAAGAACATAATTTCAACATTTTCTTAAATAAATGATCCACTTTAATTGTAAAACCAGAAAAATAATTCATTTTGAATAAATAAAATTTGGTTTCTTTGTCTCTTACAACAATGTGATGTTAGTCCCAAATTCTTATAATGTCAATATCCAGTTTATGAAATCAAACGCTCAAATTATATAACTCTTTTGTTTTTAAGATTATTAATTATCTTATAAAAAGTTAGAATTATTTGCACATTACCCATTCTTATTAAACTATTAATATAATATTCCCACTGTTATACATGTATTCCTATTGCAAGTAAACTTATCCAAATAGGGATGCATGACGTATTATTAAACATTTACATAGAACACATAGTTCACATTACCAGCATACAAAAATCTAGAGTAAAATGGAATGCTTGCATGTTTGCTTTGCATCCCTATTTAGATAAGTTTTGAAATTTGAACGAGTATGAACGTCTAAATATCAGAATTAGATGAAGCATAGCATCACTATTGATATTTATTAAGAGCAATGTGAAAAGTAGGTCATATATGTAGAACACCATACCCCAAAAGTGTTACTGATGGTGATGATGACGATGAGCTCTGCTCAAGGAACTCACAAGCAGTGACAACAACAGGTTCAGAAAATATCACCTGCAATAAAGATAACAAAAATATGACCGGAAGCTTTGATTGATACAGTTTTCTTTTAATAACTCTTGGTATGCATAATCACATACCAATTCAGTATAGTTCTTTTATTTTTCTTCAGAAGGGAAATCTTAATTTTTTAAAAGATAGCAAGCTAAATTTCATTTCATATATGAACCAGGAGGAGAAGCCACATACCTCGTCAACATATTCATCAAGGTGTGCATGAGCAAATGTCTGAGCAAACAATATAGAAGGCTCAGGCCGGCCCATTGTTTGTTATTGCATGAAGGTCCTTTTTCCACTGAAAATTTCCTAACAATAAAGTCCAGCAAAAATCTTAAATGAAGGCATAAAAATATTATAACCACATTCCCTCTGTTCCTTTAAACAAATATCATAGCATTACGTAATTGTTGCCAAACACATTATAGTCTATGTTGCCAAACAAAATACTTTGGTCAATATAAAAAAAACATAAGATTTCGAAATGGAAAGTTGAAACCCCATATTGTCCACTCCAAATAATGTGAAATGGAAGTGCAATGAAACTACGTTCCTCTAAAATATGGTGACACTAACCAAGTTTAGGGCTAGCAATAGCTTTGACCTTTACTGCTTTAATTATTTTTAACACCAAACTATATAACCATGCTGCCACTATCTTAGTTAAATTACATGCCAACTAAAGTAATCACATCCTAAAAAAATAAAAATTAAACATATAAGAACTCCAAGTCCACTGTGGTTGCCTACCAATGCCTTCTACAACAACAACAGTGGTATCCAGTACATCCCACAAATAGCAAAGTTATTGGCACGGTCTAGGGAGGGTAGGATGCAGGCAAACCTTACTTCTATGCTCTATTCATAGAATAAAGAGTCGGCTTCTAAGTTCTAAAGAGACCCATGGCTCCAACTCAAAGAGCAGGCAAACAAATAGAACTAACAATATAGATATAGAAAACTAACAAAAACAAAATAAGTGGTGAATGAATAGCATAGTAAAAATATAAGCACATATAACATCATAAGACAGCAAATATGCATAATTACAAGAACACAACCACATGCAACGTCCACCTAAAGTGTAGGAATATCTAAGCCCCTAAGGCACATTTGAACCCATCCTTAAGGAGTTAAAGAGTCCTTATCCTTGATCCTATGTCTCCACAAAGTCTTATCCTGACATGTCCTCAGAGAGGTGCAACTCTAGCAAGTCACTCTAATCCACTCATCCCAAGTCATTTGGGCATGCCTCTACTCCTCTTCGGCTTTTCCCCTCCACGGTAAAGATGTCCACTGCTCTAACTGGGGTCGTAGTTTGCCTCCTCTTCACATGCCCGAACGGTCTCAACCTCCCCTAACCCCTTTTTTTATCTGATGTACTAGTCACTCCTAACCTTTCCTAATTTCTTATTTGCTTTGTCCTTGTGTGACCACACATGCATGATGCAACCCATCATCCTCATCTCTACTACCTCCATCTTGTTCGCATGTGTCTTCTTAATGGTCCAAGAGTCGTCCCATATAACATAGAAGGTCTAACTGCAACCCTATAAAATTTGCCCTTCAAATAACAATGGCTTACCAAATCTTTGAAGACAAATTTCTATTTAAAAGTTTCGGATTCCTTAACAATTGCCAATTGGCAATATCCCTCATGTCTTCTTCTTTTCTTCAACTTAACCTAATGTAACCAAAACTTTTTGATTTTGCTTCATAATTACTAAACCTTGAAATCTAATATGGGTCAACAAAACACCCATAACAACTGATTTTGTGGTTTAAACCCTCAATTGATTTCAATTAGCACACACACTCATTTGATTCTAATGTATGATGAAGTGACTTTAATTTTCTTGTCCCACATTGGTACGAGAGTCTCATTAAGTTTCAGCCTATTCAGTGGTTAATGGACAATGGTTCAGCAACATCCCAAATCTTAATGGTTCAGCCTTAACCATTCCATTCAGAAGCTCAAACAAACGCGCTAAATACTTAATCATTCAGCGCTGAATGGTTCAGAGTATCATTGAGAGGCTTACCAAACAGCCCCTAATATATATTTTCTGCTATACCAGCTGGAAAAAGTGAAATTAAACTCCAAAACATTTCTGCTTGTTTAGTTGCCATTTTGCATATTTTTAACAAGTTCAACAAAACACACAAAAAAAAAATACTTTACACAGTTATACTTAGTTGAAGTACGTTTCGTTCAAGCATTTCATCAAACAGCTAGTGTACATAGTAGATTATCGCGTCAACCTGATCAACATAAAACAATACATGCCATAAACACGAAACGCACAATCCTAATCTCGGCGACTGAAAGATTGCAAAATAAAAAATAAAGCATTTGAAGTCATGAAGAGTAGAGCATCACTTTGTTAAATGACTTAAATCAGACCTAACAGAAATAATAGTTTCAAGTCTTACTTATATATAACTAAATTTATAATGCTTTAAACAAGAACTGGTAGCTGAATCAAGCATAGACATTTATTATTGTCAGGTAGCATTATAACATGTAAACGTAATACAGATTAATAAAACCCTAAATATCAACAAACAAAAACAAAACAAGAAGTATCACGATTTGCTAAACCTATGACACTTCAACGTAAAGAAGAACTAATTTACAATAAAAAATGAGAGTTGGAATGGAAATCAACTGGTTTGAACATACCTTGGTCAGTTTATGATCGTTTACGACGAAGAATCAGGCAAATTTAGAGATGAATTAGGGTAGAGATGAGGAGTGCAAAGGTATTGTGATTAATTGAATAAGGTGAATGAATAGGTTAAAGTTGATGTGAAGAATCAGGATACAGAGATAGGGAAGGAAGGAAGAATAGGGTTGAAGAAGGGAGGGGGGAAAGAGTAGCTGATGATTGTTGGTGGTGACTGATTCAAATGGTTGGGTTGGATTGTAACCCAGCCGCGCCCTAACTCGGTTCGGTCTTTGGGTTTTGCTCATGGACCGACATTCAAGTTTTTTTTTTTTATTGATATACTAGTAGCAGCGTGTTCGCATGATTCGACGGGAAACACAAACACTTTTATAGATATGTTGTGTTCAATCAAAATCGAAGTTATCGGTTAAATAATCTTATTAACCAATTGTTTACTTGGTTCGATTTATTTGATTAGATTGTCGGCTTTCAATCTGGTTAAGTTAATTTTGTTAATAACTAAAACCAAACTTTGGGTAAAGTATAAGACTATCCGTTGTGGGTAGAGGTGAGTGGATGATTTATCGAATAATATTTTGCCATGTAGGCGTCGATGTGGCACTGGCTCGCGACCGCGGGCTGGTAGCTTGATCTCGTTGTGGCTAGAGGTGAACGAGTCTTTTTTTTACCAAATTAATAAATATAAAATATAAATATTTTACTTAATAATAATATATTAAATTATTATACTATATTAATAAGCAACTTGATTTGAGTAGTGTTTTTTTATTATTTTATTCATTTTGTTATTTTAAATACATGTGGTTTCAATAAGAAATAACAAAATGTGGTAGTGGTGGAGTTGTTTGTGGTGCTTATGTGTTTTTTGACATTCTTGGGTTCAAAACTTGTTTGAGTTTTTTTTTACATTACTTATTTATATATATACATATGATTCAATAAGAAATAACAAAATGGGGTAGTGGTGAAGTGTTTTGTGGTATATGTGTGTTCTTTGAGGTCTTGAGTTCGAAACCCGTTTAAAACTTTGCATTTTTTTCCAACACTTATTTATTTATTCTATAATAATTAACAAAATGGCTTGGTGGTGGAGTGGTTTGTGGTGCATTTATGTGGTTTGAGGTCTTAGGTTCGAAACCGGTTTGAAACATTGGTTTTTTAAAAAAAAAACAAATACGAAAAAACACGCAACGCGCGTATGTTTATACACCTAGTTAATTAAATAGACAAAGTAAAAAATAATATAAAAAAAAGTTTTATTATATTAAATTAATATAAATTTAATTAATCAAAAAGAAAAAGTTTCATCTTCTTCACCTGATCTTCAACACCAGAGTGACTCGCAAGGTCGTCATCTTCTTCACCTGATCTTCAACACCAAAAATAATACCCATCTTCTTCTTCTTCTTCTTCTTCCAACACCAAAAATACAGCAAAAAATAAATAATAAACCTGATTTCTCCTCGCTAGCCCACACGACCTGGCTCACGTCTGCTCGCTCACGCAGCCGTTGACGTGTAGGTGTTGTGGTTCTGGCGATCCACGTGGCTTGCAAGTTCATTCGGCGCAAATCCGGTCGCGCACCACAACGGACAATCTAAGTTTACTGAAGCATGGGCTTAGGGCCCCATCTTTTTTAGGTCACATTCTAAGATGGGTGTTTAAATAATTGAGCACATGTTTTATGTATTATTATTATTATTATTATTATTATTATTGTTATTATTATTATTATTATGAAATTTATACGGCGTTGTAGGAACTAGGAACAGATAGTGGAGTTGAAACGAGATAAAGAATAAGAGAATGCATAGATGAGTTTTCTTTTGGAGAAAATTGACAAATATGCAATGTTATATGCTAAAATGAGTGAGAGACTTCACAAGACCATCAATTAATACTTGAGATTCAGTGTGTTAATAACTCTGATGAGCTAAATTTATTTATTATTGGTAAAAGTTGAAGCGATAAATATTTAAGTTGTAAAGAAATAAAGAGAAGAAAAGGCATAGAGGGCCATTATGATGGAGAAAATAAAATAAATAAAGAGAAGAAAATACTTGGATGAATGTGATACTTTAGATGAAAGAGAAAATTTCATTTGGTGTCACCAAACTTCCCAATAGAGTTTAAATATTATTTTAACAAATACTATAACTCATATATTTATTTTATTGTGTTATATCGGATAATTAGGAATTTAGGATGTATATTATATTATGTTTGGCTTATTTGTCTTTTGTATGATTTATGTGTATTTATGGGAATTTCACTATACTATTTTGAGGACCAATTTTCACTTTCGAAAAAATATTCAAGTATTGCAATATCATAGAACGGCTGATTTTCCTCGTCTCTAAAACATCTTAATAGTGGCTGAACTGATGTGATATCATAAGCTAATTCTCAGTCTTTGAAACACTTAGTGAGGGTTGAATAAATAAGAAATCTACCATATTAGAGACAAAATACACATTATTTGAAAAAACTGATTTTCAGTCCTAAAATTCAAAATTCGAAAAGTCCAAAATGTGCTATCAGGACTTGCACAAATTTTGTATGATACTAAAAATGTAAAAACTTAGTACCAAATAATAAGCACTAATTTTCACCTGCTAGGTGGGGTTCCATTTTCCGATCACCTTAAGCTGGTAATTTTTGCTTTAATTTATTGTTAGGTTTTATTTAAATCCAGCGGCAACGTGCGGGTAAACCTACTAGTAGAGATAAAGTCACATCGTTTACTCTTTTCGTTATTTAATAACATAATAAATGCTCTAGAAAATTACGAATATACCACTACGACATGATTACTTTTATCTACATTTCAGTAAAAGTTAATTTCAAAATCTAAAGAGTCAAACATATTTCTTTTTGTTATTTATCATGACAAACATAATCGATACCATCCGAACAATATCGGTGCATGTGCCAATATTCGTGTTTATTATTTTATTGACGTTCCTACCAGTGTTGTAACAAACCAAATCGATTCCATATGAATAACACTGGTACCGATTCCATATAAAACACATAGAGCATATATCTTTTGTTTGCTATACCAAATGTCGATATCGTAGTAGTATCGTAACAAACCGATACCAATCGAATGCGTGTCATAACTCATAACACCCTCTTTATTTGATGTAAGTTCTATTTCAGACCCTAACCTTTACATTAGTTGTAATCAACACCCCACAGTATGGATGAGCATATTGTACCGAATACCGAACCGATCCCGTACCGATACCGTACCGAACCGAGGGTGTTCGGTATCGGTATTCACATTTAGAGGTTTTCGGTTTTGGTATTTTCGGTATCAGTACGGGATCGGTATGGTATCGGTATTTTAAGGTAAAATACCGATACCGTACCGTACCGTATGTTTTCGGTATCAGTATTGGGTTTTGGGAGTTTTCGGGATCGGTATTTTCAAGATCGGTATTGGTCGGTACCGATACCGTCCCGAGCTCATCCTTACCCCACAGTAATTTCCAAGTCCCATCTCTGATCATATTTTAGGGCTTCAAACATAACACCCTGCAACTCATCTCTTCATCCATGGCTTCACTTCGTATGATAGGCATGTTTCTTCTACTTCATTTTATTATCTCCATATTATTTAACTTACTAACACTCAATTATGTCTCACTTGTTACACTCCCACCTCAAATCAAGCAGACATTGCTGTTAACTTCACAGGTTAGTTTATTTCTTGCCCAATTGCATTCTATGATTCAAGATTTATGAAAAAGTTCAATGCTTTATATTAAAAGATTCAAGAATTCATAAAAAGTTTCAATCTTTTTATTAAAAGATTGAATTTTGTAATATGTTATGCAGATAGCATGTTCAAGGGTGTATATAATGGAAAGCAATGTCATTTACCTGATATTGCAGCTGTTTTAAGCAGGGCGTGGAGCGCGGGCGTTGATCGGATTATTGTAAGTTTAAACTTTCATCTTTATTATATGTGTGTGGGGGGGGGGGGGGGGGGGTAACGTTGCACTAATTTTAACGTTATCTTACTAATTTCATGAAAATAACGTTAAAAGCGACGGACAGTTAATCATGCATCATGCGGTGGTGTTGATAGCCAAAAGACAAGGGGGTACATGCACCAAGCACCAATCGGGCTTGTCCTGATTGTTGAGTGTTAGGTGTCTTATGTCCAAGCCTTGATGCAAAATTACTATTGAACCGGGGATCTTAGTGGAAACAGCCTCTCTATTCCTACGGGGGTAGAGGTAAGGCTGCCTACATCTTACCCTACTTGGACCCTACCTTAGCTTTGCTATTGGTGGGATTTACTTAGTATGAAGATGATGATGAATCAATAGATTAGGTCAAAATAATTAAATAGTAGTGTATAAACTTATATTTGTTGCAGGTTACAGGAGGATCACTTGAGGAGTCAAAGGAAGCTTTAGCTATTGCTGAAACTGATGGTTAGTTAATGTGTGTCAGTGTGTGCTGATTTATGATAGTTTTACTAGTTTTATAGTATTTGATTGGGTTTATTTTGTGGAATATTTGTTCTTAGAGTGTAATGTTTGTTGCAGCAAGGCTGTTCTGCACAGTTGGAGTTCACCCGACACGATGTAACGTGGGTATATGTTGTTACATTTTGTTGCTAACTATTTTGTCGCTCGGACGTAAAAGTTACTGTGTCGTTGATTCTTTTTAACCTGGTTCAGGAGTTTGATGAGAGTGGAGATCCCGAAAAGCATTTTCAGGCACTCTTGTCACTGGCTAAAGATGGAGTTGAGAAAGGGAAGGTAAGACTAATATGAGTTGGATAAGTTGGATTTAAACATTTTCCAAATTTAATAAAATATGATGCTTTATTGGTTACTTAAATTATCTAAGAGGGTGTTTGGGATTGATTTTTCAAAACAGATTATGCGTTTGGAAAAGCAGGGGTTGAGCTGCTTTTAGATTATTGCGTTTTGGTAGCCTAAAAATCTATTTCAAAACGCAACCCCAAACACTAAAAACTGATTATCTGCGTTTTCAAAACGCAATCCCAAACATCCCCTAAGTTGAAAAAACTGTTAATGAATTCTTTTTCTTTCCAAAAGGTTGTGGCGATTGGTGAATGTGGATTGGACTATGACAGAGCTCATTTTTGTCCTCCGGATATTCAAAAGAAGTACGCGCTGCTTGAAGCATATATGAATTTTGTGTAAAGATTTGCATATTTGGGCTATGGTTTATTTGTTTTTTATATATATTGTTATCACTAGGTACTTTGAGAGACAGTTTGAATTAGCACATATCCTGAAGCTCCCGATGTTTCTTCATATGCGAGCAGCTGCTGGGGATTTCTGTGACATTCTTGAGCAAAACAAGCACAGGTATTATTTTATACGCATACATGTGCGCGTTCCACTTTCCTTTTCTTTATTCTAGAAAAAAAAGAGAGGAAAAGTTACTATGTACAACTACTGTACGATATGTTTGGTGCTATAAACGATAATTAGTCAATGGATCTCATACGTCACCAAGGGCGAAGCTTGGTTCGCCAATCAGTAGGGGCCGGACTCAATTTTTTTCTATCGGTAGTGGCAAATCGGCAGGGGCCGGACTCAACCGGACACAATTTACCTACGAAAATCGCAAATTTCCACTACTGCGCCCAAAGGGGGGGGGGGGGGGGGCAGGGCCACCCTGGCCCTCAAAATGCTTCGTCCTTGTACGTCACTTTGTATAAAATGCAATCAGTTGGCATTCAATCAGTAAGTGTGTTAAATATTACATGTACTTATATATTTAACAGCATAAAACGTTGCAACACAAAATAAAACTTTGTGCCTCCTTTGAGCATAAAACATAGAACAAAAATTTACGCTCAGTACCTTATGTAATCTCAAAACTTTTGACATGGCTAGTGTGCTACATCACATACCGGAATAAATTACAAACATTTGTGCAGCGCAGACCACTCAGCGCCTAGCTTCTAACTCAAAATTATTATCCAAATTGTTGGAATTACACTATCTCAAAGTAGACAATCACGATCCAACCACGGGGCAGGGAGATTGAAATTCATATAGTACTGGTTCCCTCTTAAACCAAGTAACAAGATGGAAAAACATTGAATGTTATGAATTTGGTTAATCCTTTATTTTACCAATGTAGTATATAAAAAAGAGAATCTGGTTAAATATTCTTTTATTACACGACAGGTTCTGTGGTGGAGTTGCGCATTCATTTACTGGTACTCCTGAAGACCGTGATAAGCTTCTGGCATTTAGTAATCTCTTTATAGGTCATCATCCGCCTATTTGATCCCATTTTTATATGTCGTTGAACTAAACACATGTCGTAAATTGTATTCTCATTTCCATTAATGTACAGGTTCCTAACTTCAGTATCGTATTTCTTCCAATAACAGGTATAAATGGGTGCTCGTTAAAAACGTCTGAAAACCTTGATGCTTTAAAGGGCATCCCAGTTGATAGAATGATGATCGAGACAGATTCTCCGTATTGTGAGATAAAAAACACTCATGCTGGTAAAAATTTCATAAAATCCACCTGGCCGTCTAAGAAGAAAGAAAAGTATGACCAGCAGTGCCTAGTCAAAGGTCGGAATGAACCATGCTTAGTTCTGTAAGTGCATTTGCATAACTGCCTTGGTCAGTTTTTAATGCATACAACCTTTTAATCGTTTCTCTCAACAATTTAGATTGTTATACTTATACTAATTATATTGCTTTTTTAATCATAGTTACCTTTTATTTATGGAGTAATGGAAATAAATAATCCCAACTATTGACTATTGGCCAATAACAGTCTCAACTACGAAAATAACCACTAGTGGTCCCAACTTTCGACATATTGGCCACCAATGGTCCCAGTTAGTCTGATCACTAACGCCGTTAGTGAGTTGCTGATGTGGTGTCCCACGTGTCATAACTTAACACACATGTCCGATGACGTGGGTTGCTGATGTGACGCCACATCAGCATGCAACTAACGGTGTTAGTGATCAGACTAACTGGGACCATTGGTGGCCAATATGTCGAAAGTTGGGACCGCCAGTGGTTATTTTCGTAGTTGAGACTGTTATTGGCCAATAGTCACTAGATGGGATTATTTATTTCCATTACTCCTTTATTTATTTATCACATAAATTTTCTTTAGGCAAGTCCTTGAGGTTGTTGGAGGATGTAAAGGCGTTGCTGATATAAACCAACTGAGCCGAACTTTGTACCACAATACATGCAGGTATTTTGTAAATTTCATACATTATTATGTATGCAATGTCCACAAATGATGAAATTGGTTTCATCCCTTAATTTTATTAATTAAAAATTACTACTTTGACCAAACTAAAACATCTGATCGACGAAAAGGTAACCGTTCGCTGACGTGCAGGGTTTTCTTTCCTCATGATTTGGATTCTGCAGCCGATGCTATTCTTTCTGGTGATCAAATATCCTAGTAGTGTGGTTGATTCTGCATTAAGTTTCAACAAATATACTATCTACAGTTACATTTAAAGATAAAAAAATGTTGAAACTTATGTTTGGCTGTAGGGTATGAAGGATTGAATATGATTCCTTATAGTCATATTTTGTTTGTTTTATTGATACAAGGCTCAAAATTAGGAATTAAAACCACAATTTTGTTGTTCAAAGCTCAAGCCCACCAAATCCCTTTCCATCTTATTATGAAATTATTTGTTTGTTAAAAACACTACGGGGCTATTTGGTTGATTAAGTGCTAAATTATTAAGATGTCTGAATGGTTAAGAGACTCTAAATGATTAAGTGCTAAATGATTCAGCTATGCACCAAGTCTGAATGCTTCAGCTCTTAATCATTCCATTCAGAGCCTTTTTTTTATGTTGAAACAAACAGTTTGAATGCCGAACCATTCAGAGCTGAATGGTTCAGAGCCTCATTAAGAGGCTACTAAACAGGCTCTACATCAAGATTGATACATCTTCTGCAATATGTTGATATAACTATAGGTTTTATATGCATTATGATGTTAGATGGTAGAAATAGAAACCTAACTGAGTTCGTGGGCTTATAGAAACTAATCTAATAATTCAATCAAATAGCTAACGCACCATATAGTGACTGTCCATCCCGATTTCTTTTAGCTAACTTCTATAACCTGTTGTCAGAAAATTCACAAGATCCGTCAATACCTTGCTAACTAGCAGGATCATGCAAATCGCAACTTGCGTTAAATGACACATGTGGTATTCGAGAGGTTATGATAGGATACTAGTGAGACCTATGTTAAAGAGGATTCGAGTGCCCTCTCCCACTTTGGCACTTTCTCCACCCATTTATGAACCTTTTAACATTTTGTGTTTTTTTTTTCTCTTGAAGAGTCACACTAATCCAATTTAAAAAATGTAATTAAACAGATAGGATTAGCATTAAACAACGCATTAAGTTCATGCATTGGGATTGGGCTTGTTGCTAAAACCTCTTTGACTTGGAGGTAGATATTGTATAAAAAAATAGGAGTGGATAAACATGCAAACTCCCTTTTAGAGGCGGCAATATAAGTTGATCGAGGAACACCTAAGGGGAGGTCATGGGTTCAAGTCCCACAAGGAGTAGAAATTTGCCGTTCAAAAAAAAAAAAAAGTTGATCGAGTCTTTTGCTTTTTGCCAAAAAATATATTATGTTTTATCAAACGAGAAGGAAAGTGTGAAATGTGAATTTCAGAAAGATATATTTAATTATAAACTAGTTTTAGAACCCGTGTTTTGTGACGGGGCTGTTAAACCAAACAAAAAGTAGACTTAAAATAGTGGAATCATAAATGCAAGTTTAGACTGAAAAGTGAAACATAGAAAAATAACTAAATCAACTTAGAGAATGTGTGTTGCGATGAGGCTGTTAAACCGGAAAAAAAAAATTTGAATCATACCCGCACATTGCGGCTTAGACCGAGTTTAAGGGAAGAAAAGGAAAATTACACAAAAAAACATGACCAACAAAGCACAATGTACAACCACATAAAAGAATAAACTTGTATATTAGTAACTGAATAGTTATGTTGTTGAAAAGGTTGAAGTCTATATAAGGAACCAAGGAAAATGAAAGTATAAAGACAAAATTACAGAAAACGTCCTTTATGTTTACCCAAAGTTGCAGGTTTAGTCCTTTAACTTTAAAAGTTGCAGGATACCTCCTTTATCGAAGTTTTTGTTGCAGGTTTCATCCTTTACACTAACTCTGTTAGTGTTTGTCGTTAACTCCCCCTCACATGCCAAGCATGTGAGGGTATTTTCGTCAATTTGTATTTAAAGGACCTTTTCTGCAATTAAAACAAAAATAACAACATAACAATAAAGGAGGGACTAAACTTGTCAAAGTTTGGAAGTTTTTAAAACAAACTCATCCTCTCTCTCTCTCAGACTCGTTTTTCCGGCGATGGTCGCCGCCGGCGACCACATTCCGGCCAAGTACTCCGACGAAGGTCAAAAGGCGGTTTTTAAAGCTGATTTTAATTAATTCTTAACATCTTCTTCTCTTGTAAGAATATTTCTTTTATTTTTTTTTCTCTCTCTCTCTCTGTTTTTTTTTTCCTATGAACAGATTTAGATGTGCCTGTCATGTTTGAGGAAGCTAAGACAAGATGGCTCAGACCAAATGAGATACATGCAATTCTATGTAACTACAAGCATTTCACCGTTTACGTGAAGCCTGTCAATTTGCCAAAAAGTAAATCTAATTTCAACTTCTGTTTTGCACTTTTAAGGTTATGTTTTTCAGTTAATTTGGGCTCAAACTTTAATGTCCGATGGCAAGGACTTTATAGCCTCCCTTATTTCTTGAAAAACATATATCGGAAATGTTTAAAGTTCTTTATCACATTTTTTGTCAAATGTTAAAATTTTATTTACTGATTTTTTTTTTCATTTTGCGTTAAATAGGTGGCACAATCGTCCTATTTGACCGAAAAATGCTTAGAAATTTCCGGAGGGATGGTCACAATTGGAAAAAGAAAAAAGATGGAAAAACTGTCAAAGAAGCTCATGAACACTTAAAAGTAAGATTTACAACTCCTCAAGTTTTTGTGAAAATATTTGTGAATTCATTTCTGATATAATATTACTACGTTGTTGATGCAGGTTGGTAATGACGAAAGGATTCATGTGTATTATGCTCATGGTGAAGACCAGTCAACCTTTGTTCGCAGATGTTACTGGCTGCTTGATAAGTATGTACATCAATTGAAATTCGCATCGGTTATGACTTATGAACCCATCTTTTTTGTTAATGATTTATATACATTACGCACTATAAACTTTAAACTTTTCCCCACTGTGTATAACCGTTAATAATCAGCTTTAAAAACCGCCTTTTGACCTTCGTCGGAGTACTTGGCCGGAATGTGGTCGCCGGCGGCGACCATCGCCGGAAAAAAACGAGTCTGAGAGAGAGAGGATGAGTTTGTTTTAAAAACTTCCAAACTTTGACAAGTTTAGTCCCTCCTTTATTGTTATGTTGTTATTTTTGTTTTAATTGCAGAAAAGGTCCTTTAAATACAAATTGACGAAAATACCCTCACATGCTTGGCATGTGAGGGTAACTTAACAGGATAATGTAACACCGTTAGTGGTAAAGGTCGTTTTATGCAACCAAAAGTTCATTAAAGGATGTTTCCTGCAACAAAAACTTCGATAAAGGAGGTATCCTGCAACTTTTAAAGTTAAAGGACTAAACCTGCAACTTTGGGTAAACATAAAGGACGTTTTCTGTAATTTTGTCAAGTATAAAAGTTAAATTGAAACTTAAAATCACGGGTTAAAAGTATGTTATTATTATTGTTAAGAGGTAGTAGTAGTCCTACTAGCTTTATGCACGTCATCTCTTTAAAAAATATACCATAAAATCAAACGTCTTTTTATCTTAATATTAGTACCCTATTGTTATACATTTGATTTTTTTTCTTCGAAACTTCACTTGCGTAAGACACGATGGACATTATGTCATAATGAATGTCATAGTAAAAACACAATGGACAATAGGGTATAAAACAAATGAACAACAAACTAAAGTACAATGTACAACAGATTAAAAACACAATGAACAACAGACTAAAAACACAAATGGCAGCAAGCTAAAATACAATGTGCAAAGGAAATGCAAAAACATAGTTACGTAAAACCTAATGAACAACATAAAACACGATGGAAAAAATATTAAAAAACATAAGAGACAAAGTTAAGTTATGTGCAAAATTAAAAACCACAATGAACATATTTATAGCACACTTGTGCATGCTGATAACACAATGGATGAGCATATGACACAATTAAGTAAAAAACTCAGTTAACACGTATTTTTTAAAATATTATATAACAACATCATATTCATATTCAAGATAAAGAAAACATTCGTTAATATGATGATTTTTTAATAAAAAATATCGTGAAAAAAAATCACAAACGTTTTAGAATAATGGGGGAATCGACATGTGTGCCTTGCATGTGGAGAGATAAAATCAACAAATGTGGTTTCTACTTTTACGTCAGTCCCCTAATTTAATATCTATTTTTTTCTTCAAAACTAATCTCAACCCTCTAAATCCAAAATCAATGGATTAAAATTCTTCCTATTCTTTCTAAAAAACAATACTTTGTATTTGATTTTAACCCATAGTAATAGGTATGTAAATTTTTTCATGAAGAATTGATTTCAATATGCGTTGTACAAACATGAAATGCCGCGGTGTATTGGCTCATGAACTATCAATCATTGCTCATTAACAAAAATGCAAATTTGAAATGTAGTTTTCTAGATACTAAAGTGATATTATAATCAATGAAAATGAACTACCAAAGTACAAAATTTCATAAAAGCCATTGACTTAATGGAAGATGTGAAGCAATATGAAAGATCTTGTCTATCTCCCATTAAAGACTTGTTGAAGATATCCAATGTTGCACTATGTTTTGCTACCACAAAAGTTGCCAATATGATATGGATGCCAAAACCCAACAAAAAAACACCCTTTTTTGATGATTATTAATTGTACTATAAAATTTCCATGAATAAAAGTAGAGCTTATATGTCAATAAAATAATTAAAAGGAAAGCCTTGGTGGCCAAAGTTACACTTGTAACCCATCTCACTACTTGTCTTCTATCTCTTCCCTAGCCAAGTGTCATACATGTGAATATTTGTTGCTTTATACACCGTTAGTGGAACATGATGAAGTTAACTTTTGATACCCATTTTTTGCAAGATATGTGTACACATTAAAAATTAAAGATTTACTTTTTAGACTTTGAACCATGAGTTCATGACTAATGGAATTAAAAGAAATAAAAAAAACTTGGAATCGCCTCAAAAAAATAAAAATAAAATAAAAATATCTAGGAATTACATTTGGGTCGTGGATCTTGAAGAAATAAAATCATATGGTGAAATTTTGTAATTAAGTGTGAAACATTAGGTGCAAATCATACATTCTTAATATAGTATATGCATTGAAACATACATAAAACGTGTTATGATAATAATTTGTAATGCATACGCTACTCTCTTATGGTGTTAGTGATGAAACATATGCATATCTACATTATTCGACGCCTTATGTTTTCTTTGTTCTCGTTCAATTTGTTTTGTTTTGGGCTGTACTCTTTTAAACATATCCACTTAGGTTCAGTTGTTCTCGTTCGGATTTTAGTTTGACCACGTTTTTTTCAAGTTTCATTCAATATTCTTGTTCGATTTTGATTCAGCTGTTTGTGATCTTGTTCGATTTTGATTTGTTAGATTTAGATGGGTGATCATAAACCCACCTTGCGATGATTTTTTCAAATGTGGATTATTATACACTTCCACTATAAAACAAAATAAAAAAAATGTGTTTATGGTCATTAATCAACATCTTCTTTAATTATCGCATGAAGAAAAAAGATTATAAGCACTTAACATAGTGTAACAAATATGACACACAAAAGAGTATGTATTTATTTATACTAGCGCATATTAAGAGGGAAAACATATCTTTACATCATATATACACATTTGATATTTTTATATGGGATTAAAAAACATATTTTTATTTATTAACTTTATGTTTTTTTAATAATATAACATTTATCTGTTTTTGCTTTTTGACGAATTTCACTTTCAATCCGATTCACTCTCCATGTGCCCTTTACTCCCCATCATTTTAAAGAAAAGTTACGTGACAAATGTTAATCCATTTTTTTTCTTTGTGTAACTAGACATTTATACGATAGTTGTAATCAAATTCCACTTTATACAAATATCTAAATATTCTGTTTTATATATTGTAGTGTGTTGGTATATATCAGATAAAAAAAACTAATGTTAAGATCAAATACACAGTGAAAGAGAAATGGAAGTCGTAGGAAAAGTATTAAACGAATTCCGATTGAACTCATTTAAGCGGCATTGGAACATTCTCATCGAACCCTATGATCTTAGTTTTTAGGTTTTCGCTTTTTTAGATTTTTAGCTTGTAGTTTTTAAAATTTACGTTAGATCATTGTGTCTTTTATGTAACATTGTGTCTTTTTCTTATTTTCATTATCGTGTTAACTTTGCGATTCATTGTGTTTTTTTCTTCAACATTATGTTATATTTTGTGGCTCATTGTATCTATTCGTGATTTATTGTGTTTTTTGTATCATTCTTATCGTTTCATTTTTGTTACGCTGTAAATTAAATTAACCCAAAAATTCTAGTATAGAAAAAAAAAACAGGACAATTTGGTTGGAAAACAATGTTTGTGGATTTTGGTCCCCATAAACAGTTAACTGTTAAGATTTGTGGATGAGGGAACAACAAAGTCTATGGGACCTTTTGCTTTTCTAGAAAAACCTTTAATCATCTTTTCTCATGATTATATTTATATTCATAATGAATTCAATTTAATGTTTAGTAGAGTTGAAAAGGTTTCTTCATTGGTGTTGCATATAAAATTATTGTTAGAAACCAATATGTTGTTTTCCTACTATATGACAATACATGGACATGAAGTGACACCATAAGTTCTCAACCATGAGTTGTAATATAATGTTTTTATGAAACGATAAAAAACGACATTTGCTACATCCGTTAGACCGTTAATACGAAATTTTGGCTACCGAAAGACGAACAAACCCTTCCCCCGAACCTACCTTGTGATTCCACCAAGAGTCCAAGACACATGTGCTTCGAGAATCAAATGATCATCAATGGTCAATTCTTGAAATATTTACGGACATTTTGTATGATAAAAGTGGCTTTTATCGGCTTTGTAAAATATTGTCAATCCTAATCCATGTTTAACTTAATTCACAATTAATCTTCATTGGATTTCAAGATTTAGTATTCTACTTTTAGCATTAGTTTGTCATGATTAACCTTTGAATTCTTGAAATCTCACTTTCTTGAGCCACAAAGGGCACTCCAATATTAATTTCCTGGATTTAGGGCCGGCTCAAGCCGTTTAGAGGCCTAAAGTGAAACAAAAATCAAGGGCCCTTTTTTTATTGTATATATAAATATACGCAACAAAATGATCTACTTGAAAACAATAATTTCCAAAATTAAAAACCAAGATTACACTTGAAATCTAGTCTCTGCCATCAATAAAACCATGTTTCATTTACAAAAACCTTGCACATAAACTAACCAACTGTTGGTGTTCTATGACTATGTGGGAAGGAAGAAGTTGCGTATCTTCATAATCCATTATCCATCAGACAATCTTAATCCAAATCCAGCCTATATCATATATATAAACTTAACAAAAATGGGGGCCCTATAGATTTGGGGGCCTAAAGCTCAAGCCTCAAAATACTTGGGCTTGAGCCGGGCCTGCCTGGATTATATCATGGGAGTAGGGCTGTAAACGAACCAAACAAACACGAACAAGGCTTTGTTCGTGTTTGTTTGTTAAGGTTTCTTGGACAAACAAACCGTTCACGAACACACTAACGGACATAATTCTATGTTTGGGTTTGTTTGTTAAGAAATTCAGTTGTTTGCGAACTGTTTGTGAACACGGGTCTTGAACACAAACAAACAAAAATAAACATTTAATATGCATCTAACTAAAAAAACATTGTTAATACTAACCGTTAGACAAAGTACATCCACTAAACGATAAGTCAAATTGTACTAACTTAGACATAATTATCTAAAATTACTTAGGCATGAATACATGATATTCCTAATTCAAAAGTTCATAATTATCTTAAAAAGTGTCTAGATTCGTCAATATCCAACTTTCCTAAATGCTACACATTCATCGATTTCTTATGACCATATAAAAACAAATATTAATTAGACAATGATACATAAACTTGCATTATAACTATGCAGTAAAAAATAGTAGCATCTTTAATTATCTAATAAGGAATCAAAACAAAAGGTTGAGATTTTTCATTAGTATTGTAAGACTAACAACTAAAAAGATTGATTTTTTTTAATGCGAGAATGATCAAAACATTACTTTTAAATTTTAACTAGTGATCGAACATAAACAAACATACACGGACAGGTATAAACAAACGAACGTAAATAAACACATTGCCAAACGTTCACGAACGCAATCGAACGAACGAGGCATTCATTCATGTTTGTTTGTTTAGTTAATCGAACGGAATTTTTTGTTTGTGTTCGTTCATTTAATAAACAAACGGACATAAACGAACTTCCCGCCAAATGGTTTACGAACTGTTTACCGAATGTTTGGTTTGTTTACAGCCCTACATGGGAGGGTTTCGGGATTGACAAATCTAATATGACACAACAACTTTACATATAAAATAGACTATTACGCTTCACATTTACATACAGGAAAGCCTCAGGTAGCACCTAACCTAAAACAATTAACAATGTATAACTCCAATGTTAACACTTAACATAAAATAATGTATAACTACATTGTTAATAATTAACCTTAAAGAATGTATAATTCTAATGTTAACATCTAACCTAAAACAATGTATACCTTGGGAGCGTCTAGGGATAGACACATTCTTGTTCAAATATTAGGAATTAGGATCTCTAATGTATGCATTTTTATTTTCATCTCAATAAATCTAACAAAAACTCTAAAACTCACAATCTTTCATAGTTGTAAATACTTTTCTATACCTACTGTCAACTCTCAACAACCAACAAACTACAAAAACTTCTAATTCAAACCATCATGAACCAAAATTGAAGTTACCAGTTACCAATAGTCATTTGCTTATTGTTATTTAACACCAATACAACTAAATTCAAACTTATTGTTGTATTCAAAGTCTCTAACTACATGAACACATATCCAATTTTTGTCTCCCTTTTAGGAAGATTTCCTTCATCTGCTTTGTTTCTGTTTTTTTATTTCCTTTAGTTTATACCCTTCTTAGCTTAATCCTCTCTCACATATATACACACGCAGTAGACTTAAGCTCTGAGGTTAGTTTAATGATATGCCTGTTTTTATAATTTTCAAGATTTTTGTTTGTGGAAAGTTATTGATCATTTGTTAGTTTGTGTCTTTCCTTTTGCTGATAAAGTTTCCGACTTTCTGTAACTGATCATTAATCTTGCCATGTTATTATCTAGGACATAGGGGCGTGTTTAGAGATTTACCTTTATTGCTGGAGAAATCACCATCGTGAGTTGCCTCATCATCGTCACCGGAGCAGAACCAGCCGGTCAGAGACCAGTGCTGGTGACCTTCTCTCCTCCGCCTTTCTCTCTCTCCTCTGCTTCTCTCTCTCACTCGACCCTCTCTTTTTCTCTCTAGATCCTTCGATCAATCGATACTCTCACGACTTCAAATCCAGCATCCTCGTATAAAAACCACATTTGCAATAATAATATCCCACCTTCGTTTAGTATAAACCTTTATTAACTCTTGAAGTAGGTAATGAATTACGACTTGATTTCAAAACTGTTTACAGAAAAACCCTAATAATCTATTAAATCGAAGACTTTAACGTTTAATTGTTTCATCAGGATGAGTGTGTATGTGTGTGTGAAATTGGACGGTGGGGATCGTTGATCGATGATTGCTGATAAAGTAGTACTACTCCGGTTGTTAAAGGACTGGTGGTGGTGCGTAAATGGTAGGAGAAGGAGAAGATGGATGAAGGCAAGGAAGAGTTAGGGTTTTTAATATATTGTAATATTAAAAATAGTTTTGTTTTAATTTTCTTTTTTAAATCACCTAATGACATGGCATGCCATATGACACACTCAAAAGGAAGGGTGATCTCTTTGAATGTCATGTGAGATTTTAAGCTTTGGTTTATTATAATATATGGATATGGATTATGAAGTTTTATTTATAATTTATGTATTATGAAGTTTTATTTATGTAGTTTGTTTAATAAAATGTTTATGGACAAAGTTGAAGTGGGAAGGAGGAAAGCTAGATACAAAGCAAGAGCTCATTTTTCCATTTTTATGGGGACAACAATCTAATTATGTTTGACCTTCCACTTTTGAATCATCACTTTTAAATTCGAAGCAATGATATCTAGGCTTACCTACTATCTTCATGACATATGTAACCTACATTGTTAAGTAAAGAAAAGATGTTTTTATTTCCAAGTATGATTAGGGAAAAAGCAATTTCACTAATCATGGGTATGTGAGTTCGTTAAATCAAAAAAAAAAAAACATAATTCAAACAGAACCAATATTATTTACAAGTTTCATATTAGGTTTCCGGTTAGTGAACTAGTGGTTCTATAATTAGACTGACTTAAAATATCCAAATTCAGCTTATATATTCTTTTTGGAGGTTTTGGCCTTGGGTTTTACATGTGACGCCTTAGAATTATAGGGTTAAGAACTCAGGTTTGCTTAACTATAATCTTAATCCTCATCTGGTCATCGCTCTTAGCCACCAATTCAAGTGTTGCCTATTAACGACTCAAATCACTCGCTCCTATGGAAAATCATACCTTTACTAATGTCATATTTGACAAGGCTATACCAAGCACACTAAATTTAGTGATTATGTTATGTCTATTTTCATATACCAACTTAATCCACGTGGTTTGGCTTTAGTCACACATTTTAAGTTTAAGTTCAAAAGGTTGCATGTTTGAGTTATATGGTTCTCCTTTTGTAACTAGTTACTAGTTTAGGTTATAATTATAACTCACGTTAATTATTATTTACTATTTATTTTTAGTTTTGTAAAGTTTATGTAAAAGTATAAAAATACATTTTTTTTGTTAAAATCATATGGGTTGTTCTTGTGTAATTTACTCAAACTTAATTATTGAAGATAACACGACACATAAATCATCCGAACCCCACTACCTGTCGTCGGCTATGAACTATACGCACCATCACATCCACCTGTGGTCAAAACCACCCAATACCTACGCTATGATACTATAGAACTTTCTGTGCCGACGAAACAATACACTAAAATCACATCATCGGTTACTACATTGTGTTGTTGGAAGTCATGCAACAACGGTTGGAGTCCTAAGTGCTTCTGGTGGTCAGATAAGGTGACACAAGGTGGAGATGGCCCAAGGTGTCGTCTACATAGAGATTAATGGCGTTGTTAAACTAGTCAACCAAAGCGAAACAAAAAGCCGAAACCTATTGGTTCACGTGGGAGCTGCCACTTGGGTTCCAAAGTCATTGGGAGTAAACTACAAGGTGGAAACACATATTGGTGGGTTGTATCGGGTCAACAAGTTTCATAAGCAATCACAAATGGTTATGAGCTAACAAGAAGAATGGGTCGCCAACCAAAGGAGAGAGGGAAGGAGGTTGATCGAGGTTTAATATATTTTTCTTGTGTTTTTTTAAACTAAATTGACATTTTTGTCATTTTACATAAACTTAATAGAAAATTAAATGATAGTAAGTACCAAACCCAAGCTTATAATAGGAGTGTGGAACCGATCATAATAGAAATCCCTAATTGAGGTTTTTAGCTTGATTGTCACAACGGTTAAATGCAAGAATCCGTCGAAAAAAGGTTGCGCGAATGGAACTAAACGGAATAAACTTTTGGAACAGGAACGAGGAACTGATGGCAAGAATCTTAAACAAGTTTCTTGAAAGAACACGGACATAGGGTATTTGTTATATATCTAGAGCCTTAGCTATGATATTATGTAAAAGACTATAATTAATATAAGTGGATGAAATAATAATTAAAATAATATTTAGAAAGTCACACTATAATTAAAACAATAACATCGTGATTAACTACAAAAATGATGAGAGGAGAAACAACTTGATAAATCCTCTAAACCATCCATGACAACATGAATCCTAACCGACAGAAAAATAAGTTATGACGACGACTATTGGAAATCATCCTAGGACCATATAATAGGTTAAAAAGGTGAGTGTTGTTGTCGATCTCAATGGCCACCAATATAAACACAAATACATAAAAATATAATAAAATAAACACCTTGATTCCTTGCTTCCAACCATCTTAAAATTCTACGCGTTTTAAAGACTAAAATACAAGAGAAATAGTTGTTGATCCATCATTGTTTTTTCATTTACTAGTTTCTTAATGTTAACTGTCAAACACATATTTAATTAGAATGCAAGTTATTATTTATTCTTTCTAAGTTCACCGGTCACTTATTATTCTTGTTTGTATAATCCAAATAGCAAAAGTTTGTAGCCTACAATCTTCATTATAAAATAATCTAATGTGTGATCTAAAACACATATGAAATGTATAATACCTTTAACAATACGTATTGCAATAAATACATTAAAATGAAATGCATATCATATGAAGCTATATGGTAAAAAAAAAAAAAAAAAAGAATTCAAAGCAATATGTTTACAAGAATCGAACGAACCAAGAAACGTTAGAGTTGACTGAGACATCGTGTTGACATGGTTCCCTCAAAACAGCTTAATTACGCTCTCCCGCAAAATCGTTTTCTAGGGTACTATAGTCAGAACCTTAGTTGCACTATCGGAGATAGACTCGCTAGTCAGAGGTATCACCAGATATTTCTGCGTTTTGTCTTTTGCGAAAAAAGAAGGAATCAACACGGTGGAATAATAAAGTAGTCTTCTCTCTTTTTATGCAATGAAGCGATTAATTTCTTCTCTCTTTAATCATTAATCATATTTTAATTCTTTTCTTATGAGTGATGTGATGTGTGAAAGGCACTCAGAGAATGAATCAACTAATTCGTGTTTATAGACTAAAATCATAAGTGCACAATTGTTTAATTGTTGTTAAAATTGTTTTTTTTTTTAATATTATTAAGTTGCTTATTAACCTTCAAATACTCAAAGCAACAACTATTCACATAAACTACAACATGTGCCACTTAGGTTGTAATCAGTGTAAGAAACAAATATTTTTTTTTTGAGGAAGACTCAAATTCACATAAACTGCACGGATGGTCCCCATGGTTTGCCTAAATTTAAAGTATGCTCCCTAACGTTTCAAAATTACATACTCCCTCCGTCCCAATTTAAATGTCCTGCTTTCCTTTTTTGTTTGTCCCAAATTAAATGTCCCTTTTAAAAAATAGAAATGTAATTTCCAGTTTTGCCCATAAAAGACAAAACACAATCACCATTTTTAAGGATATTATTGTCATTTTACAACATACAAACAAAATATTTCTTAAAATGTGTGTTTTTTCAACTAGGACATTTAAATTGGGACAGAGGGAGTAAATGGTATCTGTGGTTTGGATTTTATTGCATCCGTGGTCCCTGACTTGGATGGAAGTTAAGTTTTTCAGTTAGTTCCATGTGAAATTACTAAATTACCCTCTTTAAAAAAACAAAATATTATAAACACACACACTCTCTCTCTTTGTCTCTCTCAACCACCTGCACACCACCATCACCACCACCTCCTCCTCCAACCACCACCACCACCAATACCACCTGAACCGTCTCTGTCGCCATCTCTGGCCTCCAATACCACCATCAAACAACAAATTCAAATCCATCTTTTCCAATTCAGCACCAAAAAGCAAACCATGGGCAACAATTAAAAGAGAAAAAGTGAAAAACTACCAAATTTGGCATGATTTTTTCAATTCACAAGAATAGTGCACGTAGTCATAGGATGTATATGAACAAGAGGAGAAAGAAGAACGTCACTCGAACTAATGAATGTATGCAGAATAATGTTCTCATTTGTAACATCTTCACCCCCAAAGCAAACACCAACTATTTGTCGTTTCAGAAGCGAATTAGTAAACTCAAATAAAGCTGCACCAACTATTTGTCGTTTCAGATCGATTGAGGTAATTTTGAAACCTTAACCTACTACATCCCTTCACCTTTGATTTGGGTGTTTCAAAAACTAAACAGTGAGCCTAAGTTTTCGGGGGTTTCAGATCGATTCGGGGCTGTTGATGTTACTAGTGGCAGGTGGTGTAGGAAATAGGGTTCACTCTTTTTATTAAAATAATAAAATAAATATGATAACGATACTCTCGTTATTCGTAGGAAATACAAAAGTACAATACCGTTTACAAAATTTAAACAAATGAAATAAGATACAACGTGAAATGTACCGAATCTTGATTCAAGCAACTTCAACCGCATCATCTTCTACTAATCGTCTCTGCAAGAATAAACAAACTAATTGTTGACGGTTTTGGTTGAGGATCGTGTTTGACACGGGGCCCTTAAAACAGATTCCGCGCCTCCTCTCAGACGGTCTGTCTCCCAGGGTACAACAACCGGAACAGTAGTGTACTGCCGGAGATGGTCTCGAGCCCGAGATTCCACCGAGTGTTTTGGTGTTTTAGAAAATTAGGAAAAAGAAAGTTGTGTATGTTTCTTATGAGAAACTCTATTCTCATCGTATCCAACCAAATGAGCCAAAGACTCTATTTTATACACAAAACTAAGATGAAACATACATACAATTAATCTTGTACTTACACAAGACTTTAATATTGTATTAAAGTGTATTAAAATGGATTTAAGGGGTCAAACATGAAACTTCCCTTTCACTAATGGTATGACATGAAACAACAAGGCATTAACACACTAGTTTGTGGACTGGTTTGACTGCCCTCAAGCGCATCGAGCTACCAGTCGCTTACCAGGATGCCGCCTAGTATTGCGCACTAATGTGGGACAAAACTTAATCCATTTTCTCATCTTTGGTTGTTCCAACCTACAACTTTCAAGCTTCGATATCTCATTCATCTTAGCTCTATTTTGGACATGGTTTGGTTCATTGTGATACTCTCACAATATAGTACACAAACCCGAAATAATTATTTAAATAACACATACATAAATAAATTTATTTAAGTCCAAAATTAGTGAAAAACTCATTTTCACTACCATTTTTCCAACAATCCCCCACATGAATGGAGATCGAAAAAACACACAAATTACCGATGTAACCTCGACGGTTGAGTCTTGCATAGGATAGGTAGGTGTAACCCTTTGAACCTTCCCTTGTGAAGCATACTTAGCTTACTAGCTGTCAATATGAACTTGATGTCTTTGAATTGACGGCTGTTTGTGTAAACGACAATATACGTTCACACAAGACTCCCCCTAGCCTGGCCATCCCCTCATTATCGTGTCCAATAATGGTCATGGAACACTTTCCTGGTTCTGCGGGAGCTCTAGAAATTGTGCCCACAATTTCATTCGAAGCGACCACACTTCTCTCCAACATAGGTGATCTTAAATCATTAAAAGCATTATGGTATACAATGATTTACACTAATCATTAAACCATATGTTATGCTTAACCTTTCAACAATGTCACTGGATTTATAGGAATGGACTAGGACGTATTTAAACGCCCTTTTGTAGTTTAGGGGATATGTATATAACCATATATACTAGCTTATATATAAACATATATCTTAGCTATGCCCCCACAGTGACTACCTTTCGGTTCATGATTAAGTTTGCCTATTGAATCTAGATCTTGGGATCTCCAGTCAACTAGATTAGGTTTCCCTCATGTCCCTTTTTTCCATGGGCTTTAGTCTCATTCCATACAACTTCATCTCTTATCAACCATCAGGTTGTTGGATCCATTTTCAACTGAGATAAGTTGTTCTAACGTGTTCTTGACTCGCTGGTCAATTTAGCCATTTTGTCAATTCGTAAGGCTTCAGGATAGGTAGGTGTTACCCTTTGAACCTTCCTTTTTGTCTTTAGAATGACATGAAACTCAGTTCATGGCTAAACACGTTTCCATGCCTTTGGTGATGTGATTTAAAGTTAGCTAGGCTTTGGATCTTACCAATTGGCATTTGAGTCCAATCAACTCGATTGACTCACTCTATTTTCAAATGCAAGCCACCCCCACATTTAAGTGTTTATTGGATAACATCCAATGGGGTGATGAAAGGTTTTCCCTTTCGTATGAAGTTGAGAAAACTTCTCAAATACCATTTTTACATCCCTACGGGTTGTTTCTTAAATGGCTCTTCCCCCCACATTGCTTGCACTTTGAATGTTTCATTGACAAGTATTAGTCTAGCATGCTTTAGACTCCAATACTCTAGCATGTGAACAGAAGATGCATCATTCTGATTCTTCACAGCCTTAAGTATCTCTTTCAAACATTCACGTCTTAGTTAGACACAATAATGAGATTTTGTTTTATCACTCCAAAACCACTGTTTTAGGAATGTCTCAAAACCATGGTTAATTTCATCCATTAGGATTAAAAAAAAAAGTCATTTGCCTTTAATCTCTAAGGCTTCACCATTGACTCTTAAGAATTTAAACATAAGTCTTAATATAAGTCACTTTGATGAATATATTCATCATCGACAAGATGAACAATAATAGTATAAAATCACTAAAGTCTTGAGATAAAGTCAACTAGACTGACACTCAATGACATAGCATTCAAATATGCTCCTAAAGTGATATATACATTTCCATGTTGTTTTGTTAAAACCATGTATTGGGGAAGTCTCCCAAAACTTAGGATAAATCCTCCACATAGGTCAAACAACATTGATGGTTGTAGAAACATCTACACATCCATCACTATTGTAAATGTCTTACAATAAATTTAGCAAAATTTATTAAAGAATTCACAATATTAACATATATTTCTTTCATATGTTGTATTCATCGAAAATTCACATTTGTGTATTTTCATGTTGATGCTTTCAACATTAGATGACATATCTCGTTTTAGTGTATTTAATCTCAATACACTAGCCACGTTCGTCATGATTCGCCCATCATATTATTGTACGTTTGATGTTTGATATGTGACTTATTGCATAAGTCATGATCACAACCCGCTCATTGTGTTCTTGCAAGACACTCCTTGCATTACCCGTTAAAACATATATATCCTTATTAAATTAGTCGAATGTAAATCGTCGAAGAAAAACAATTCCACATTAATTTCCTTTTTATACATATCGTTTATTATATTTTAAATCACTTGAATATTAAAAAAATATAAACGATAATCCAAAAATATATATAATACATAACAAATGTATTTTAACGGATTCATAAGGATATATAAACATCAAATCTCAAAGTGTTATTCTCTTCAACACTTTATCGTTCGACGAAATAATCGCAATTATATCGCCTTGTGGCATGTTTCGAGGTACTCCCTCAATGACACAAGATGTCCAAAACAACAAAGTTGTTTATAATACACTACTCGCAAGTAATTGAGCAAACAACCTCGAGTTGTTTTCCACCAAATAGTCTCACCATGACTATTATATGGTTCAAGACATGATACTTCTCATACGAGTATCGAACCAATTACAAAGTCATGTTTTATTCGTACAAAACATTTATCGTTTTTGCAAGTGTTTTAAAAATTAAACTATATATGTTTATGCTTTGATTACAAATCAAGACCATAAACTCGAAAATAGTTTTATTATTTAAAACCGCATCTAACTCGCTCGTTAGAAATAAAATGATTACCAATCATCTTAATTAGTTTATCACAGCAAACCCGATTCTAACCCGCTCGTTAGAAAATAAACGATTACAAATCGTTAAAGTATATGGATTTCATGATAAATATTTTCTAATTCGCTCATTAGAAACTATACGTGTACCAAATATTAAAAAAAATATTCGGTTTCAATAACTAACCATTTCTAACATGCTTGTTAGAATACAATATGGTGTTTTGGTTATATAACTAAACCGTTTCTAACACATCCGTTAGAAATAAACGATTACCAAAATCGTTTCAAAACTTATTGGTTTGTATATATACCACCATTTCTAACACGCCCGTTAGAAATAAACAATTACAAGACCGTTTAATATTTTATTGGCTCTTATAAAAATATAATAAGCCGTTTCTAACATGCTTGTTAGAAAATTAAACGTCTATGTTGTTCGTTTTTACAAAACATCAAATTCTAATTCGCTCGTTAGAAAAAAATAAGTTTAAAATAACTTATGATTTTGTAAATAACAATTTCTAATACGCTCATTAGATATGTTTTGACACGTTATTCTTTCAACGCCGTCGTTTCTAACATGCTCGTTAGAACTACATGTTTCAAAACTTGTTATATATATAACCAATTTCTAACACGCCCATTAGAAATCTAAATGTTCTCAACATTTTGAAACCAATAATATTTTACTAAAATAGTTACTTTCTAACACGCTCGTTAGAAATACGCATGTTTTAAAACCTTATTATCTATAAAAAATAATATTTCCAACTCGTTCGTTAGGAAATATAAAGGTAATAAAACTTATTATTTTAGAATAATAGTATTTCTAACACGCTCGTTAGAAAATATAAATGTTTTGAAACTTATTATTGTACAAAAATAATAATCATTTCTAACACGCTCGTTAGAAGTAAATGTGTTTCAATACATTCGATAAGAATCACTATTTCTCCAAATAATGATCCCTAACACGCTCGTTAGATCGAAAAACGTACACCAACGTTTCTATACGAGTTGCCAAAATATTTTCTTATACGCTCATTAGAAAATATTTTACTAAGATTAATCGCTAACACACTCGTTAGAAATAACCTCTAGCAATATTTTTCATAGGTTAACATATATTACGTCTTTTCTAATACGCTCACTAGAAAATTAGTATTTGAAACGTCTAAATACATGTTAATATTTGTTAATGCTTCGGATTATCTAAACCCGACACAAAAAAAAAACCCATGAAATCGAAAACTTGAATCAAACTACGTTTTGTAAACACGGTATATCGGTTTAACGATTGTACTCCAATCATCACATTAAACCGACTTGTTGTACTACATATATATTTCCAAAAAAAAATATTTATTAGATTTTAACAAAAATCCCAATTAATATTTTTATACTTTCGTGAACCCAAAAATCCTTAATAAGAAGGTTTTTAGATTGTATCGACAATCTACACGAAAGTCTGTTTTAAGATTGTAGGAAATAGGGTTCACTCTTTTTATTAAAATAATAAAATAAATATGATAACGATACTCTCGTTATTCGTAGGAAATACAAAAGTACAATACCGTTTACAAAATTTAAACAAATGAAATAAGATACAACGTGAAATGTACCGAATCTTGATTCAAGCAACTTCAACCGCATCATCTTCTACTAATCGTCTCTGCAAGAATAAACAAACTAATTGTTGACGGTTTTGGTTGAGGATCGTGTTTGACACGGGGCCCTTAAAACAGATTCCGCGCCTCCTCTCAGACGGTCTGTCTCCAGGGTACAACAACCGGAACAGTAGTGTACTGCCGGAGATGGTCTCGAGCCCGAGATTCCACCGAGTGTTTTGGTGTTTTAGAAAATTAGGAAAAAGAAAGTTGTGTATGTTTCTTATGAGAAACTCTATTCTCATCGTATCCAACCAAATGAGCCAAAGACTCTATTTTATACACAAAACTAAGATGAAACATACATACAATTAATCTTGTACTTACACAAGACTTTAATATTGTATTAAAGTGTATTAAAATGGATTTAAGGGGTCAAACATGAAACTTCCCTTTCACTAATGGTATGACATGAAACAACAAGGCATTAACACACTAGTTTGTGGACTGGTTTGACTGCCCTCAAGCGCATCGAGCTACCAGTCGCTTACCAGGATGCCGCCTAGTATTGCGCACTAATGTGGGACAAAACTTAATCCATTTTCTCATCTTTGGTTGTTCCAACCTACAACTTTCAAGCTTCGATATCTCATTCATCTTAGCTCTATTTTGGACATGGTTTGGTTCATTGTGATACTCTCACAATATAGTACACAAACCCGAAATAATTATTTAAATAACACATACATAAATAAATTTATTTAAGTCCAAAATTAGTGAAAAACTCATTTTCACTACCATTTTTCCAACAGGTGGAGGGGTGCTAATGGTCGGGCCGGTGATGGCGATGGTGGTAGATGGTGATGGCGGGGGTTGGTGGGGATGGAGGTGATGGTTGTGCCATTGTGGTGTGATGGTGTTTTAGGGATAGAGACTAGAAAGATATACAATGACAGGGATAAAGAGGGGATGGAGGTGATCATTTAACAATAAAGTGGGTTTTGGTTTGGTTTGGAGTTCAGGTAGGGGGTGGTGGTTGGAGGAGGAGGAGTGGTGTTGGTGGTTTGAAGAGGGGGTGGTGGTTTGCACAGGAGAAGAGGTTTTAATTTTTTTATATGGTGAGGGTATTTTGGTCATTTTATATGACTTAACTGACAAAACTTAATAACCTTAACTAGTAGAGACCAAAATGTTATAAAATGCCAACGTTGAGGATCATTGAAAATAGATGGGAGCATATGTTCAATTCGTGCAAACCATATCGACTATTCGTGCAATTTATTCTTTAGAAAAAAAAAACAAAAATATGTACTATGTCTAGTTTTGTGATGATTTATTATTGTTTTGAGATGACATTTGGCCATTTGCACTAGCTATAGTAGGTATGTCCATTTGAAGAGACCATATTTGGTGATATCACCTAAATGGAAGGAGTCAAATGATTTGATTAGCAACACTTTGGCCTTTTTCACCATGATTGGAACCATGCACCTTAAACAATCCTAATATATTTTTTAATTTGGGATTGTACGGACACTCGCTTTAGAGACGATCGCATCTTCCATAAAAGACATGAGTGATAGGATAGATAAAAAAGATTATAAAAATGAAGAATATTCTAGAAATAATAAAACAAAACATAATGATAATATAGATTAGAAACTCAATGTTTGATATGAAAAAACAAGATATAATTTCTTTGTGTTTAATGTTATCCAAATCTTGTCACATGTTCAAACGTGATTTTTCAGAAAAAGAAAACAAAAACATGATAATACGTTTATATCCATGTAATAGGTTAGAAAACCATGTTTTATAACGCTTGAAAAAACAAGATATTAAATAGTTTTTTTAACGGCCCTAATCTAATCCTACTCTGCTCGAACCTCAACTTAATCCACGCCTCACTTGAGCCTCGGATCCAACACCTCATACACCTTTGCCAGTAGCCAGCGTGACTGTTATAAATATAAATGAGTTTTTATTTAGAAGTAATTTTTAAATTATTTAAAAGTCACAACATTTTGATGACTTGTAAATCGACGGTGGAGATGTAGACGAAGTCGACAACACTCATGGCTAGTAGATTGGGTGTCATAGAAAGAATTTGGGAGGTTGTCGTACGGAAGGAGCAAAAAGATTATGGGTGTATGTAAGTGAGAAATACAATAATTATGGGTGTATGTAAGTGAGAAATACAGAAGGTAATGAGATGGGGACGTCCGATAATCATATCGACATAGGTGGGCAGGATCTGAATCGTGGAGCTGGTATGGCACCCACGGCTGTTCCGATTGACGTACCTCTGTCCGGGAATCAATCTATATCTGAGGTAAGTTGTACGGTTAAGGTTGGGGCAGTTATTGGTATTGAACTAAGCAATTTTCAGGATGAGGTCATGGAAGTGGTTAATGGTGAAGGTGTTGCTAATAGTGTTCAATGAATTTTTTGAGCATTAATATTAGGGGGGTCAGAGATGGTAATAAAACTTCATGGGTTCGGGGGTTAAAAACGTGTCATGGGTCGCACTTTGTGGGTATCCAGGAATCAAAGCTTAGTCAGGATTCCAATTTTCTTTTCAACAGTCTGTGGGGTAGATCCATTTTTTGTTCTGACCAGGTGCATTCTGAAGGCAGATCGGGGGGAATTATTAGTCTCTGGGATCCGACGGTTTACCAAGTGGAACAGGTTCTCAAGAGCAGGTCCTACTTAGTGACTGTGGGTCGATTGGTGGCGACAGGGGAGTTGATTAATGTGGTGAATACCTATGCGCCAAATGACGCGATTAGGAGGAGGAGTTTGTGGGATGAACTGATTAGTATCAGGGGCTCGTTTCCTGGTATGTGGGTTTTCTTTGGTGATTTCAACGCAGTCCGGGGGCAAGCGGAACGGAGGAACTCAGAATTTGTGCAGTCATGTGCAGATGCTTTCAACGAATTCGTTCGTAGGGCTGGGTTGTTAGAGCATAATATGGGGGGTCATAACTTCACATACATTTCGGATAACGGTGTTAAACTGAGCAAGTTGGATAGGTATTTGGTCTGTGCAAATTTCATGGCCAGATGGCCGGACTCATCGGTTACAGCTCTATCTCGGCTCTGGTCAGACCATTGCCCTATTGTTTTGTCAGCCGTGGCGTCCGATTTCGGTCATATCCCCTTTAAATTTTTCAACTCTTGGTTAGATTTACCGGGCTTTTCTGATTATGTTGCTGGATTATGCTCGGGTTTCTCATTCGAGGGGCCGGCCGGGCTAGCTATCATTACAAAGTTGAAGTTTATAAAAAACAAGTTAAAAGTCTGGGTTGGGGTCGAAAAGAACAGGTTGGAGGCTGATTACAAACGTAGACTGGACGAAAATAAGAAGCTTGAACTGGTGGCAGAATCAAGAGACCTCAGTAGTGGGGAACTTAACATCAGAGCTGAAAATAAGGCTTTTATTTCCGATTTTGACCGTCGCAGAGGTGCTGAATTAAAACAGAAGGCTCGGGTTCGTTGGGCAATTGAAGGAGACGAAAACTCAAGTTTTTTTCATGGTATTTTGGGGGCAAATCTGTCAAGCAATCGGATTAATGGATTAATGGTGGATGGCGTTTGGATTACAAACCCGAATTTCATAAAGGACAGGGCTGTAGCTTTTTTTGAAGACCAATTCCGTGAACCATTGATCGTGCGACCTGCCATTGTATGCCCGAACTTGAAACAACTTAATGATTTAGATGCCGAGTCCCTGGTTCAGCCGTTTTCATTGCTAGAAATTAAGGAGGCTGTCTGGTCATGTGATGGGGATAGAGCGCCTGGTCCCGATGGGTTCAACTTCAAATTTCTGAAGCGTTGCTGGGATGGTTTTGAAAGGGATTTTGTAAGATTATTTAATGAATTCTATGATGGTGCTGACCTTGGGCATGGATGCACATCATCGTTTATCGCCCTTATCCCGAAAAGAAAAGATTTAGTGGGTTTTCAAGACTATCGTCCAATAAGTCTGATTGGGTGTGTAAATAAAGTTTTGTCTAAGGTGTTGATGGCCAGATTGAAGCGTGTTATTGGCACAGTTATTTCTCCTGAGCAGTCCGCTTTTTTAGCCGGGAGGAATATCACGGACGGCCCGCTTATGTTAAATGAAATAATCGGCTATATGAAACGGCTTAAGAGGCAAGGAATGATCTTCAAGGTGGATATCGAGAAGGCGTATGACTCCCTTAATTGGTCCTTTCTCGATTCTATTATGGCGCAAATGAACTTTCCTTCCAGGTGGCGAAAATGGGTCATGAACATTGTCACATCAGCCCGAGCTGCTGTATTGATAAACGGGTCACCAACTCACGAGTTCGATTACTCACGGGGCCTTCGACAAGGCGACCCCATATCTCCGTTGCTCTTTGTTATCGCTATGGAGGCCTTGTCTGGGATCATGAAGCGCGCGTGTGATGTGGGGCTGTTTCGTGGGCTGCATTGTGGGTCGGAGGGTATGTATTTATCTCACTTCCTTTACGCGGATGACGTCGTCTTCCTCGGGGAGTGGTCGGTTGCTAATGCCATGAATTTGAGAAGGATTATGAGGTGTTTTTATCTCGCTTCAGGCCTTAAAGTTAATCTTGGGAAGAGTAGCATATTCGGGTTGGGTGTGTCTGACCAAGATATTCACGACATGGCTGGTATGTTAAATTGCCATCCAGGGTCGTTCCCGTTTAAGTATTTGGGACTCCAAGTGGGGGCGAATATGAACCTGTGTAGACATTGGAAACCGGTGGTGGATGCGTTTCGGAACAAGTTGTCAATATGGAAAGCGAAGTCCCTCTCTTATGGTGGCCGAGTTACTTTATTAAAGTCGGTTTTGAACGCCATCCCCACGTACTACTTTTCTCTATTCAAGGCGCCGGTGAAAGTCTTGGATGAATTAGATAAATTGAGAAGGGTATTTTCTTGGGGCGGCTCCGAAGAGAAGGCGAAAGCTAACTGGGTTCAATGGCAAAGGGTAATAGCTCCGGTTCGGTATGGTGGGCTTGGATTCGGCTCATTACAAGATGCAAACTTGGCCATGATGGCAAAGTGGTGGTGGAGATTTAAGGTCGACCATAGTGCTCTTTGGAGGAGGGTTATTTGGGCAATTCACCATTCGTCCAGAAGTTGGAATCCCATTCCGGTTTAAACTTGGTTTGGCGGGTCCGTGGAAACAAGTGGCGAATTCTGCACAGGTCATTAAACGGGCTGGGGTGGATTTGGGTTGGGCCATAAAAGGGGTTATTGGTAATGGGTTGGGTGTTCTCTTTTGGATTGATCGCTGGTTTGGAGACGCGCCTTTGGCCGTTTCTTTTCCGGCGCTATTTTCATTAGAGAAGAACAAGTTCGTGGTTGTTTCACAAAGGGTGAATCATAATGGGTCGGGTTGGGTGTGGGACTGGTCCCTGGTTCAGCCGTTTTCATTGCTAGAAATTAAGGAGGCTGTCTGGTCATGTGATGGGGATAGAGCGCCTGGTCCCGATGGGTTCAACTTCAAATTTCTGAAGCGTTGCTGGGATGGTTTTGAAAGGGATTTTGTAAGATTATTTAATGAATTCTATGATGGTGCTGACCTTGGGCATGGATGCACATCATCGTTTATCGCCCTTATCCCGAAAAGAAAAGATTTAGTGGGTTTTCAAGACTATCGTCCAATAAGTCTGATTGGGTGTGTAAATAAAGTTTTGTCTAAGGTGTTGATGGCCAGATTGAAGCGTGTTATTGGCACAGTTATTTCTCCTGAGCAGTCCGCTTTTTTAGCCGGGAGGAATATCACGGACGGCCCGCTTATGTTAAATGAAATAATCGGCTATATGAAACGGCTTAAGAGGCAAGGAATGATCTTCAAGGTGGATATCGAGAAGGCGTATGACTCCCTTAATTGGTCCTTTCTCGATTCTATTATGGCGCAAATGAACTTTCCTTCCAGGTGGCGAAAATGGGTCATGAACATTGTCACATCAGCCCGAGCTGCTGTATTGATAAACGGGTCACCAACTCACGAGTTCGATTACTCACGGGGCCTTCGACAAGGCGACCCCATATCTCCGTTGCTCTTTGTTATCGCTATGGAGGCCTTGTCTGGGATCATGAAGCGCGCGTGTGATGTGGGGCTGTTTCGTGGGCTGCATTGTGGGTCGGAGGGTATGTATTTATCTCACTTCCTTTACGCGGATGACGTCGTCTTCCTCGGGGAGTGGTCGGTTGCTAATGCCATGAATTTGAGAAGGATTATGAGGTGTTTTTATCTCGCTTCAGGCCTTAAAGTTAATCTTGGGAAGAGTAGCATATTCGGGTTGGGTGTGTCTGACCAAGATATTCACGACATGGCTGGTATGTTAAATTGCCATCCAGGGTCGTTCCCGTTTAAGTATTTGGGACTCCAAGTGGGGGCGAATATGAACCTGTGTAGACATTGGAAACCGGTGGTGGATGCGTTTCGGAACAAGTTGTCAATATGGAAAGCGAAGTCCCTCTCTTATGGTGGCCGAGTTACTTTATTAAAGTCGGTTTTGAACGCCATCCCCACGTACTACTTTTCTCTATTCAAGGCGCCGGTGAAAGTCTTGGATGAATTAGATAAATTGAGAAGGGTATTTTCTTGGGGCGGCTCCGAAGAGAAGGCGAAAGCTAACTGGGTTCAATGGCAAAGGGTAATAGCTCCGGTTCGGTATGGTGGGCTTGGATTCGGCTCATTACAAGATGCAAACTTGGCCATGATGGCAAAGTGGTGGTGGAGATTTAAGGTCGACCATAGTGCTCTTTGGAGGAGGGTTATTTGGGCAATTCACCATTCGTCCAGAAGTTGGAATCCCATTCCGGTTAAACTTGGTTTGGCGGGTCCGTGGAAACAAGTGGCGAATTCTGCACAGGTCATTAAACGGGCTGGGGTGGATTTGGGTTGGGCCATAAAAGGGGTTATTGGTAATGGGTTGGGTGTTCTCTTTTGGATTGATCGCTGGTTTGGAGACGCGCCTTTGGCCGTTTCTTTTCCGGCGCTATTTTCATTAGAGAAGAACAAGTTCGTGGTTGTTTCACAAAGGGTGAATCATAATGGGTCGGGTTGGGTGTGGGACTGGAAACGTGGTGTACAAAATGGTGTCGAGGCAAATGAATTATCGGAGCTGTTAACCAGGGTCCCTGTTCCTACTTTGCTGCTTTCTGCAGACAAGTGGGTCTGGGAATCGGCGACTAATGATAGTTTCACTGTGGGGGATTTGAAGCAAAGACTCCATCAACATAGGTTTGATTGTGCAGATTTTGTTATGGAATGGAACTCATGGGTGCCCAAAAAGGTGGAGATTCTAGCATGGAGGGCAGAATTGAATAGGATTCCTACTCGGTCCGCTCTTATTCGGAGAAACATCAATGTTGGTCTGGATATATGCCCGTTATGTGGGGACTTTTCTGAAACAGTGGACCATTTATTTATCTCGTGCAGCCTTGCCCAAACGGTGTGGAGTCTCGTGTCTCAATGGTGTAAAGTTGGTGCGGTTTATGCCTTTCATTTCAGGGACCTTCTTTCGCTGCACTCCTTCTGTCATGCTTCGGCTGTGAAGAAAAAAGCTTTTTACGCTGTTTGCTTGACGACAATTTGGGTCCTCTGGAAATGCAGGAATGAAGCGGTGTTCGAACACAAGCAATGCTCAGTTCAGAAGGTATTTGGAGATATTAAAGCTTTAAGTTTTCTTTGGGTAAAGTCGAGGGCTAGGAAATCATCACTCGATTGGAAACTTTGGTGTCAATTCGATTTAGATTCGATCTAGATAGTATTGGTGGAAACCTTGTATGCGACTTGCTGTATTGTTCTTTTTCGATTGGTGTCTGTATGGTGATTCGCTAGCATCCCGCTAGCGTTTTCTCTTTGGTGGAATAAAATTTGTTGATCGTTCAAAAAAAAAAAAAAAAAAATAAACTTTTGTGGTGTAATATCCAAATAATGTCTTATCTCTAAGAAAAAAGAAAGCCTAAAGCTACTTTAAATATGAGAAAATAATTAAAAATAAGTAAGTGAGTATTATTATAATTTGATATTTTTAGCTTTAAAATTAATTTCTTTCTTAAATTTTAAAAACTACAAAAATAGTCATTGCATTATTTTGTTCTTAATAAAATACTATCGTAACAGTTACCATTAATAAAATAACCATTTTCATTTTTTTTCTTTTAAAACACGTAAGCTAATAAAGACAATAACCTCAATAACTTGGTTAACGATAAACTATCATGACTGATTGACTGTGTGACTAAATACATTTCTAACTTCCATTTTTGTTGGCAAGAGCAATTGCATAATATCAGGAAATAACTTCGTTTGCTCCCAAGTCCCAACCTTCATTTTTGTTGTTTGAAAACAATTACAACATGTTGATTAACATTAGACAAGGTAAATCGTTCATTAGGGTCTCCTAAAGTTTTTTACCGGGTAGAGGGAACTATCCTTGATGATAAAATTGAAAGTTAGGAAAGTCACCAATGAAAAAATGGATTGGTCGCCATTCTTATTGACGATACTGAGAAACCAAAAGAGAGGGAGGTTGTAAATGTCATTAGCAACCTCTTACTTTTCCGTGTAACTTTTTTAAAAGTAAAGATAGAGGTCGGCACTCTCAATGCACCATTGACAACCTCATTTTTTAAATTTTTTTTAAACAACCTATCTAACCTATTAAGCTATAGAGTGTCAAGACGTAGTAATTGTCAATAACCATATCCCATTTTTGCTTAAACTTTTATCCCAAATACAAGCAAGGACCATACCCAAATTTCTAGAAAAAATCTATATAGAAAAAATATTTGAAATTAAATTTGTTACAAAACAACCAAAAGAAATAGATACTATGATTAAATATTTAAATTGCAAGGTAAAGAAATACAAGTGAAATAGAAAAAAAATAAAAAATAATGGTAGTGCTATAAGTGTCAAGTGAATAGATAAAAAGGAGCATATGTGATTGGCCACACCACTCTCTATTTAAAGCTTCATCTCCTTCATTCACAAGTCTCTTTCTTTGCATCTTCTCTTTCTCTTTCATTAATCATCTTGTTTCTCCCCCTTCAAATTGTCTTTAGTTTATAGATTCTCTCCCTCCTTAACACAACTGTATTTTAATCTCTCTCTCTCTCTCTCTCTCTCTTCATACCAGGTATCTCTCTCTCTCTATCTCTCTACCTAGTTATTGTCACCCATCAACAGAATATTCCTATTGACTTTCATCTATGTTTCCTCATCTGGGTTCATCTTAAAATCATGATCCTACTATCTTTACTTACTATTTCACATGGGTTTTGCTTCAATTCAACTGGGTTCTTGCTATTTTATAAAAAAAAATCTAATTTTTCTTCATGCAACTTTAAATTGACAGGAATTCAGTTGGTCTACTGCTGATAGTAACTAAAACTTGACAATGGGTTCTGTGTATTACAAAGAGCATGATGATGGAGTTGCTTCCAATCCTGTGGGTTCACAGTCATCCGGGTCGGGTCATTGGTTGAGTGAATCGGGTTTTAAAGAATCCATGGACAGGTTGAAGAGTTCATCAGTGGATATCTCTGGTAAAAAGTTTAAAGTTTGAAACTTTATGTTGAAGTTTTGGTTGACAGATTTTTTTTTTTGGGATTAATCATTAATCCATGTGTTAATCTTGATGCCAAGAAGGTGTTTGGCTTTTTTTTTAAATTATTTTATTTATTTAATATGATTTTTTAATTAAAAGTGATTATTGTGCTTTCAAGTTGGGTACAAAATGATGGTGATTTTAGGGTAGTTTACAAGGTAACTTTTTAAATAATCATAATTTACCAAACACTCAAACAAGTGATTATCTTGTTATCAAATAAGTATTTAGTAGAATAGGCTTTGCGATTCAAAAAGGATAGCGGCGCGGCTTGTTGCTCACTTACCCCTTATCCAGACGTGACTTAGTTTTTATCGTGAAATGAAAGATATTATATGTTTTATCACAACTTGTTTAAAAAAGTCAATGCCAAATGCTCTCCAAATCAAAGATTACAATGTTTTAGGATAATTTATAAACAACTGATTATGGCTCGGATTCGAGTATGAATTTTGAATTTTTGGCATGAAAGTTGCATTTTGAACGTTGAAACGTTTTAGGCGAGTCCAAGAGCTCATCAAATGGTCAAAAACTAGTACAACTGCAAGCTGCTCCACAAATGCTTGGAGGTCATCTTGAGCTTGGGTTTGGTCAGCCAGCTGTGGTAATAATATCTAATAATCATGTTTATTTATATGATTTTGATCATATTTTTTTATGATTAGTCATTTGTGTTAATTCTACGATTATACATTTTTTGGATTTTAATGAATTATGATAGGTATGTGGCCTGTATCCTTATGGGGATCAATATTATGGCATGCTCTCTGCTTATGGACCTCAAACCGCGGTGTGTACTTTTTTTTTTTTGGAGAATTTGTTTAGACATTTGTGAAAAATCGATTAAAAAAAGAAAAAATCGTACATGAAATACAGAAGCTTTATATAGAAATCGAAGCGCCTCTAAGCACTCAATGTAACACGCGATTATTAATTTATTATTTTTGTTGCATCACATGATTTGGCTCGCTTTTGATAATTCAGGGTCGGGTTATGCTGCCTTTGAACTTAAGCACTGATGATGGACCTATATTTGTGAATGCAAAGCAGTATCATGGTATAATTAGGCGCAGGCGCTCCCGTGCTAAGGCAGAAATGACCAGAAAGGCAACGAAAAGTCGCAAGGTGTGTTGATAATGTGAAATGACCTTTTATCCTCAAAAGCTATCCATCCGTCTTTGTTAAAGTTTTGATGCTCATTTGCTCATTTTTTTTAAATTTTTTGGCAGCCATATCTGCACCTGTCACGCCATCTCCATGCAAAACGCAGGCCAAGAGGCTGTGGGGGCCGCTTCCTAAACACTAAAGAGATGGGCAAGGGTAAAACTGGAATCTTGGATTCAAAACCGACGGATCATCCAACCGATTCTCAGAGATCCGAGGTTTCGCAATGTGATCACGAATCAAATGGTGGTAGGTCCTACATGTCAGGATCAGAGGTGACAAGCATGTTTTCCATGGGAGACCTCAACCATTTCCCAATTGCGAATCTCTCGGCTGTTTCCCTTTCAGACTTGATGGTGTCTGGCAATGCCATTCGTGGTCTTGGCATGCAGGACAAATGGGTTGCAGCGGGTACCGGAGGCGGTATCCGCTGCAACATGACAATCTAAAGGCATATGGGGTCTGACGTGTCTACTACACATCAGGCCCCATTCTTAGATAGTCAAACAGGACGTGTCGTTCCGGCTGTTTGGCTATGGCAAATCATCCTTGGCTTTTGTGTTAAGGTTGTCTCTAGCGTTCCCCTCTAGGAATTGACTAGAGATACTGATAACCTTAATACATATGATGTACAATCATTTCTTGTACATGTGTTTGTTTCATCTTATATTAAAACTAATAATAATAATGTGTTGTTTGAATAAAACAAACCTTGACACTCTGTGTTAAAGGCATGTATCATGTGACCTTTTTGACTTCCAAACATTTGGGAAACGTAATGTATTGTGTTTTAATGTTTTTTTAGTTATGCACATGTATGTTGGTGATATTGTAATAACAAAATTCCCCTGGGGGTAGTTTTGTAAAATTAACATAACTACAGTTTTTGTGTTTTACTAGACCATATCATTTTTTTTATCATTTGATAGAACACTCATCCACTTATCACCTAAACAATAACATTCTTATGCTAGGCTAACCATTTCCACTTATGCACTCCAATTGGAGTAGTGACACCTCACTACTCCGAAACTTATTTGAGGGTAACACTACCTTAAACAACACTTCTCGTCATCGAAAACTCGATATTGGTACCCAAAACCTCCTATCTGAACACTGCGACAGTGTCCCAGAACGCGTAGAGGTACCCGAATCCCACATGGGTGGCGCCCCACATATTGTGACATATTCGATAGAAAACTGCAAGAACCATATAATACAATTGTACGCGGTTCTTACAGTAAAAAAAAAAAGATAAATATTTTAAAATTGAAAACAATAATAATAATAATAATAATAATAATAATAATAATAATAATAATAATAATAATAATAATAATATCCTTTTGAACCAACCTTATCTCATCATCATCAACAATCAACAAACCAGAGTCCACCACCATGTCTGCAACAGCTTCTTCATCACTAATCTCCATAACCACTCCTTCACATTCATCTTCTAAACATTACACCTCCAAAACCCCCTTAATTTCAATCCCTAAAACCCCCTTCAAAAGCCCCAATCTTTCTCTCAATTACAAACCCACATTTCTTCGATCCTCTTCCCAATCGTACGAAACAATCCAAATTGAACAAAACCCAGAATCAAAATCACCAGAAACTGAACAAATTGATCAAATTGAACAAATTGAAGAAGAAGAATTAGAAAACGACGACGTTTTTGAAGAAGAAGAAGATGATGATAATGATGATGATGAATCACCTGAAGCAGGGAAGCTGTACGTGGGAAACTTGCCATACGCGATTACGTCAGCAGAGTTGTCACAGATATTTGGGGAAGCTGGTGATGTTGATTATGTGGAGGTATTGTGTTTGATTTATATATTTTTTTTAATTTAATGATGGATAATATTTGTATGTTTTAAATGTTTAATAATGGCTAATAATAATAATAATATTTGTGATGGTTTAGATTGTTTATGATAGGGTGACGGATAGGAGTAGGGGGTTTGCGTTTATTACAATGGCCACTGTTCAAGATGCTAAGGAAGCCATTAGAATGTTTAATGGATCTGTAAGTGCTTTCTCACTTTCTCTTGTTGTGTCATGTGAATTTGACTGTATCTTCTGCAGGTGTTTACGGTTCAGTTCAGCTGGTTTTGACTCAAAACCAGCTGAACTGAACTAGGGGTGCAAACGAGCCGAGCCGCTCGCAAGCTACCCGAGCTTGAGCCTAAAACAAAGCTCGTTTATTTATCGAGCCTGGCATGTGAAGCTCGTTAGGCTCATTGAGCCTTATCGAGCCTAGTGTAATATTAGTTTTTTTAATATTTAATAATATTTACCACTCATTTAAAGTTGTTTCGTAAACGAGCCCCGAGCTCGAGCTTCACTTATCGAGCTCACGAGCCTAAAGGAACTATTATTTATATTAATCTTATTTAATATATTAACTAATTGATAATAAACGAGCCGAGCCCGAGCGGGGCTCAAGTTTGAGAAATTGCCAACGAGCCGAGCTCGAGCTCTTATAAGTTAATCGAGCTCGAGCCTGTTCGAGCTCGGCTCGGCTCGTCTCGTTTGCACCCCTAGTTTTGACGAAAGTTTTGGGACAGGAACTATGGTCTTGGGAAATTTACAAACCGAACTTGCCGGGTTGGTTGGGTCGGTTAAACCGACTAGTTTTCACGGTTGGGCGGTTTGGTTTTACGGTTTTAGTTAGATTAAGATTTTTTTGTAAAAGTAAGATTTTATATTAAATTTTAAAAATATGATAAGGATTGTTCATGACTATAATATATCTACACACAATGTTATATTCCTAAAATCAAATAAAATAAATAAATAAATATGTTAAATGGCTGGTTCGGTTTACACAACCGGTTCCAAGTTCCAAACCAAGTTACTAACCGTAAACTGTCAAACTGTAAAAACCGAACCGTGAACTCGACCGTACTTTTTTTAACCCTTTGGTTTTGGCGGTTCGGTCAGTATCTTCATTTTCAATACATGATTCCATCCAGAAACATTTGGGGCTAAATATGATTTCTCCTTGGAATTTATAACTCCATGTAGAAATAGCTTAATCTGAAACTTAAATTGGTAACAAGATCCTCATGAATTCTTAATATGAAAGTAAAAGTCAAAGCAAGATCCTAATGATTGTGATGATAAACTGCAGCAAATTGGTGGCAGAACCGTGAAGGTAAACTTCCCGGAGGTGCCTAGAGGGGGCGAGAGGGAAGTTATGGGCCCCAAAATCAGAAGAAGTAACAGAGAGTTCATTGAAAGCGCGTATAAGATCTATGCAGGTAATCTTAGCTGGATTATAACTTCGGAGAGACTTAAAGAGGTATTTGCTGACCAGCCTGGTCTGTTGAGTGCAAAGGTCATCTATGAGAAACAGTCAGGCCGGTCTCGAGGTTTTGGGTTTGTCACTTTTGGCTCACCTGAGGCTGCAGAGTCTGCACTTAATGCCATGAATGGAGTGGTAAGTTTCAAAACTTGATTATATGTGTTAATAGTGGCGGTTTCAACTTGTTTACTTATAAATGGGTCGATTTGGGTTATGGGTTAAAAGTCTTCCAAATGCTTAGTTGATTTAACTTCATAAACAGGTTATTAAAAGAAGACCTTTAGCGTAAATTGCAATAATATAGATTTATAATCATGCTTACAAACTGCAAGACAAATTAATAATATATAATATTTATGTCTTACCAAATATGCAATTTGTTGCTCAAGATGGTGCATATGCTAGCATTGCATTTAAAGTACCTATTTTTAATCATTACTGGACCAATTTGCCTACTATAGCCTGTGACATTTGGCATAAATTACTTCATGTTAATAGTCTCTTTTTTTTTTTTTTTTTTTTTTTGTGAATAGGAGGTGGAGGGCCGGCCTTTGCGACTGAATTTGGCTGCAGGAAATGCTGACACGTCTCGTTCACCACAATCAGGAACAAGTTCGGAGATCAGCGCTGGCGGGAGTGAGATCCTTTCGAGCATTAGCTCCTCATTAGGCGAAACTTTATAGCTGGGTAGATTTTCTATCTTTGTTTGAAGGGACATGAGACGTATAGACAGACACCGACACAAGTTTTGTACAAGAAATCATCATTTGTACGTGTCTGGTCTATGTATTTTAAGTTTTTTTTTTATTGACAATGTTATCAAACATGAAACTAGCAAGATGCTAGATTAAGTATAGTATTGAAAGTATTCATTTAGATAATGAGAAATGCTTATTATTCTTTGTACTTATTCGTTAATGTCATGTGTTAATCATCTTAGATAGTGATTTGCACATCTCTTAGGCTGACCGGTCATATCAGCGCCACGTTAAAAGAGGGTTTTGCCCCCCTCTTCTAATAACTAACAGAAAATAGAATTATAGAATAATGCCTCTTTTAATTAAATAAAAGAAAAAAGAGAAAAAGGTAAAAAGGATGAGATAGGGCCCACCAGACCACCCCATTCACGCCTGTTACTTAGCCCAAATTGGTATATGGCGCCCAGGAAATAGGGGAGGGGTGGAGGCGCCATTTTAGGAAGAAATGCCGAGATGGAGGGGATAACGCCCTTTACACAGGTCAGCCTTACAAACTTGGTCTTATGGGAACTGTTTTAAATAAAAGCAAGGGTGTGGTTTGCACATTTGTTAAAACTCAAGGTACCTTTTTGCAATTTTCTAAAAATCAGAAAACCAGTCCACATTATTACGACTTCTTTTTTCCGTCAATCTCTCTCTCCAACAATGGCGATTCCGGTTACTTCGATCGTACTAATCACCGTCATGATAACCCTATCAACGACGTCGTATCTGACGGAATCAAGCAGCGACAATAACCACATATTCTCACCCTGCGCCGATGCAACCGTACAAAAATCCGACGGTTTCACTCTTGGAATCGCTTTTGCGGCGAGAACCGCGTTTTTCTTCAACAAATCTGTTCAGTTATCGCCGTGTGATCGGAGGTTATCTCTGTCTTCTGCCAACTCTCAGCTCTCGGTTTTTCGGCCTAAGGTCGATGAGATCTCCCTCCTCACTGTTAATTCCAGTAGCTTCTCCCCGGTAATTCACTAATTTCTCGTCTGCTGATAGTATTTGTGGTTTTGAATTCAGTGGATGAGATTCTGGTGGTGTAATTTTGTAATTTAATAGAGTAGAAAGTAATTTGATATGATAGATCGGAGGTTATTGACTAATTTCTCGTTTGCTGTTAGTATTTGTGCTTTTTATGATTAGTTAGTGTAGATATGTTAGATCTGTGTTTCGTGTTTAGTTGATGAGATTCCGGTGGTGTGAAGGACTCAGGAAACCTAACGAGAACGGATAGTTAGTTTGTTTTGTTGTCTAGATTGTCATATGGCTGCTTGTTAATTGAAATAATCTAATCGAGTAGAATGTAATTCGATATGATAGGTCGGAGGATGAGATTCCGGCGGTGTGAAGGATACAGGGAACCTAACCAGAACAGATGATTCGTTTTTTGTTGTTCAGATTCGTTAAATTGACAGTTAATTGAGTAGAATGTAATTTGATATGATGTATAGGAGGTTGTTGCACATCGGCCGTGTTTTTCACTAGAAGTCTCGTTAGGAATCATCTGAGATCTTGTGTTTCTCTTAGTTAGAAAGTAGGCATTGTTGCATCAAGGAAGAGAAATGGTTGTGATGTCTGAAGTTTGAGCCTGTAATAACCATTATACATCGTGGATTAAGATGATAGAGATTATATTATTAGAGAAGAGTAGAAGACATCTAAGAAGTTCATCTTTCAGTGCTTTTTTTAAAACATAATCTGAAATTGGCGGTTTCTTCTAGCAAGACATGATAATATTCTTTGCGTCATTTCAAATAGTATCCAGGCAATTGAATTTGAACAGGGAGTGAAATATAGAGTTCTATGTTTGATCGAAGCATATGCATACACATTATCAGTATGCTTTATGACTTTACATATAATTTATGATAATTTGTCTTAAGACACAATTGAAGAAGTGTACTCTTGAATGTCTCCCATGAGACTTGAATTCCCCACCTGTAGGTTGATCGGGATGAAAGGAATCGTTTGATATCAATAATGCTAGACCTTGATGTTAAGGTATTGAGTTGTAGCAGGGGAATACATGTGATATAGCTTTTAGAAGCCTTTATGGCAACTTTATGCATAACAATTAGAAATTAGTAACTTTCCTTAGCAACTGAGTATTGAGCTCCTACATTCTGCTTTGGTTATTTTTCTATTGTTTATGATATAAGTTAAAATTCAATGTATTCCCTAAATATTATTCCTTCTGGAGTTGTTTCTTTCAGAGAAGCATCATGCAATGCATAGTGCAGTGTGTCACTTCATTGAGTTTGGTGCTTTACTAAGTTCTCAAACAGTAATTATTATTGGAATTTATGATCATATCACACATTTGACACTGCAGGACTTGTACGGTGGGTACATGGTGGCCTTTGCTGGTAGAAAATATGCTGCAAGGTCTCTCCCTGCTTTTGTTGCTAACGATACATATATTGTCACAAGCTTTACACTGGTAAGATAACAAATAACAGTCTTGTAATCAAAGATAGATGCCACATTGTTATTGATAAGGTGTAGAGCTAATATTATTATCTTGCACCTTGCTATCCACTAAAAATATGGATTGTTGTGGTATATGAAGGGTAATTTAAATATTCAATTAATAATAGCATTGGGTAAACTATGTGATACATAGCATTTTTTGGGGGCCTGAAGTAGATCTTTTTTCTGTTATATTGAACTCATTAACACATTACCTCAGCTTTTGGTATACTGTTTTATTAGATTTGAATATTTTGCACAGTTTACTCTAAATGGGTATATTTAGTTATGTACCATCTCTTCTTGGTCTAACGGGCAAAATTTAAAAACTAAAAATAAGGAGTATGAATTTGTAATCATAATTGACACACTAGTTATTTATTAAAAAAATTAATACAAAAAACGGGTTTCGTGTCAACCCAGTGGACCCTGCCCGTTTCAACATGTACAAAACAATTGTCTTTTGACCAGTTACCCAATGCACTGTTTTTTTTTGTCATAGGTTCTTGAATTTCAAAAGGGTAGGCTACAAAATTTATACTGGAAGAGGGACGGGTGTTCTTCGTGTTCGGGCAAAAGCAACTTTGTGTGCCTCAACAATCAAGATTGTGCAATAAGGACCAGTTCTTGTAAGACGAAAAACGGAAACGTTGATTGTAGCATCGGAATACAACTTGCGTTTTCTGGGACAGATAAACATGAATCTGTTTTCAATTCATGGTATGAAGTCAAAAACCTTCGACAATACTCACTTTTTGGTTTGTACAAAAATCTCAAGGATTCTCTTACTAGTCAATACAACAGCTTCTTTAACTCTGTGTGAGTCAGTGAGTGAGTGTGCATGTGTGTGTGTTTTTATGTATCCATTTTATTCATTTTTTTATTTTAAAAAGGTATTAATTTGTGCTTATTGAGGAGATGAAGGTGTGATGTTTGTATTTTTGTTTTTATACTTGTTAACTTGCATTATTTCTTTCCATGACAAAAATATCTTTATTGATGTTGAAAGTTGAATACACTTAAAATACCTTACAAACTGTTAGGAAGTTGATGGATGATTGATATCAGGCCTGCTTAAACTTGTGACATGAATTTTAGACCATCTGTAGTGGCAAGTGACATGAATTCTAGACGATCTCTGGTGGCCGGCTAATGGCGCGTCCTTGTCCGGTGCAATAACCCGTTTGGTGGGCTGTGTTAGAGGAGCACATCATGGTACTACATGGTATGGTCGGATGGTTGGTATTTTTTTTGAACGGCCAACAAATCAATTTCGAGCACTCACAAAGTACCCACTGGACAAAGGAGTACTCCGAGAGTAACCCGGGTCCACCAATAATTTCACACAAGTTCCCGGGGAAAACCCGCTACCCAAAGACCCACTGCGGTAAAACCCGGCCCACCAGCAGCATTTTGCTGCCGGTAGGACTCAAACTCCCCACCTCCCATAAGGAAAGCAAGGAGGGTGTCACTCGACCATAATGGAATTGGCGGTTGGATGGTTGGTATGTCAATACTTAATGCGAGGAATAAGGTTGTATTCAAAGCACTATATGATATGCTGCATTTATGGTATAGATATATTTTTTTTCCTTCTTTGATGTCCAAATATTAATGTGACATTCTTATCGACAAGGTATATAGATTCAATAATATTAGAGGATTCACATCTTACTCATCATCTCTTTCCATTTCGTTACGTTACTCCTATATTTTGAAGTGAGGTAAAGAAAGTGCGTGTTTCCAACCCAAAACGGAAAGAGAAAGAAATGGTTTACAGACAAGGAGACTAGCATCACATGTTTTTATGAATGTGAACTAAATTGCAAGGTTCATAGCAATGGATCAAAGTTTGAGAATTGATATTTGAAAATGTGCCAAAACGAATGAAAAAAAAAACTTTTTGCATTAAGAGGCTACCTCTAAATAAGTCAGCGTTAAGCGTGTTTGGTTTTAGATCTCTCTGAACCAATCAGTAACGAAAATTAAACCATTAGGTTGAGTAAAATCGAAAAAAAAGGTGACATAGCACATAGTGACATAGATGAAGTAGAGGAGAGTAAAAGTATCTATACCCAAAACTTGTTTATCAACGAACGACCACCACGTGTAATTAATGAATTTTCTAGTGATTTAAGACACAGACCTACCACTTGACATCCGTTATAAAGAGCCCCCTCGGTAACGTAATCTCTATATTTATATTATTCATTCACACTCTCAAAATCATCAAAATCAGAAAGAACCGAGGAATCCATCCAATGGCAGTATTTCGAAGCAATCTGTTATTCGTCGTCTTCCTTTGCTCGCTTTCTCTCATCGCTGATGCCATAGATGTCAAATACTGCAGTAACTACCTTATTATTATTATTATTATTATTATTATTATTATTCTTCTGCATCTCTCGACTTAGTTAGTTAATAGTTAGTCAGTTAGTTAGGGTTTGTACTTTGCTATGCCTGATCTTTGTTCTACGTTATAACATACTGTTTTAGATGCATAAATAAATGAGAAAGTATAGGATACAAAGTATCCTTAACATACAAAGTGTAAGAAGCCACCACAACTTGACAAGTGTAAACCCTAGTTAACTCTAACTAACCCAATTTTGGTTGATTAAAAGGGTAAAGGGTATGGTTCTTTCAGATCGTTCATTAACCACTGCCACCACCACAACCACCACCACCACCACCACCACTGTCGCCGCCGCTGCCTGACCCAACCGCCGGACCAAAGCCTCACCGCTCCCTCTCTCCTCTCTCATCTAACCTCCGACACCTTCAAAACCCTTCACGTTGTTCTCCTTCAAACCGACCTCAATCGTGGCTCAGATCTAGTCACTTCCTTCTATCTATGGAGAAGACAACCAAGCCAACACCTCTGTGTCTCTCGCTAATCACAAAACAAAGGAAAAAGAAGAAAAAAAGAAAAAAAATAACCAATCCATAAAAACCTTACATCAACTGTGTGTGAATATGGCTGTTTGTTTGTTGGAGGAAAACAGAGGAATATAAAGTGAAAAATGAGGTACAGGTGAGTTTTATTTATACTAAATGCTTTTTACAAAAACAAATGCGTTTTACAAAAACAAGTGCGTTTTACAAAAAAAACAAGTGCGTTTTACAAAAACCAAATGCGTTTTACCAAAATCAAGTGTTTTTTACAAAAACCAAATGCGTTTTACAAAAACCAAGTGCGTTTTACAAAAAACCAAGTGCGTTTTACAAAAAACCAAGTGCGTTTTTGTAAAAAACAAGTTTAAATAGTGTTTAAAAACCAAATGCGTTTATAAAAAAACCAAGTGCGTTTTATGATTTTATGTTTAACAGTTCTGATCTTCATTGTCTGGAACTTTTTTGAAACCCATTTTTTTCTTTAATTCTTCTTCTATTATCAACATCGTTCGTTTATGTGAATAATACATGTGTTGATAGTGATTTTTGAATATGATTCGATTAATTTTATCAATTGAATTATGATACTCTGTTTTTCTTCTATTTCTGCAAATACGTTTTGATTTTGTTTGTAATCAAATGTTTTTTATTGTTTAATCATTCTGAACGTTTAATCGAGTTGAAAACGATGAAAAATCAGGTTCAATCGTTGAAAATTTTTGCATCGATTATGTTTGTTACGATTTCACAGAAATTTAAACGCGTGTTTCCTAATTTACCCTTGGTTAGATTAACCCAAATATGATTAGGATTGTTAATTACCATCTTGCCATCACTTAAATCTAATGGCTGAGAATCCTTCTTACACTTTGTACGTTAAGAAGACTTTGTACAATAGCCTCTCTCTAAATAAATACTCCTTCGATGTCAAGTTGATATTATTTTGTACTAAGTATTTAGGAATTAACTGCTACTTACTCTAAATTACGGATTCATAGACGTTCATATATTTAGTGAATCTTTTGGCTGGAGTATTTACTATCCGTTATTGATAGGGCTGTAAATGAACTGAACCTTTAGGCTGGAGTTCATTCACGTTCGCTTGTCAAGAAATTTCGTTTGATTATTTAAATGAACAAACATGAATAGACTGCATAAGTCTCGTTCGTTCATGTTCATTTCTTTATTTATTTCATTGAAGATTTAATTTTTGTACGTTTATTTATTTCATCTAAACTTTTTATGTTCTTTAATTTTTATTTTATTTTATTACTCTTAATAGTCGTAATAGGAAACCTTATTCTTACCTTGTTTATGCGTCATTCCCCTTTCCTTCTCATTATTCACATCGATGGATACTATTGAGTTTCATTCCATGATTACTCGATTAGGGCTTCAAGTTCAAGCGTTGCTCCCTTTGCCATCCACCTATTCGCCTTTACCAATTTTATCTGTGTTCATGAACACGTTCATTACCTTAATGAACAAACATGAATAAAATTATCTCGTTCTGTAAGTGTTCATGAACCATTCGTGAACACATTTATTTCCTTAACAAACTTACACTAACAAGGTCTTGTTCGCGTTAGTTCAGTTCGTTTGCAGCCCTAGCCATTTAGTAGATTTGGACTAGAAGCCATTCTGGAAAAAAAATTATTAGGTTTAACAATTCTGATATTGTCGGGTAGAAGTTACTGATTTGTTTGCAGAAATTGTGGAACAATGAAGTAGAGCCAATAGGATTCATGACTCATGAGTGACCTTAGTTTTAGAAAACCATGAATATGTGATCATTGCTTGCTGCTGATATCTGTGAAGTTTTGATACTTATTCATTATAGGGGTCAATATAACGAACACTGAAGTTCTTCGCGTTTAAATTTTGATGAGTTGGATGAACATCTTATGTTTGGTTATACATGTACAGATACGAAGAACAACTATGATGTCAAGGTAAGTGGAGTTGATATTACACCTTACCCAATAGAAAGAGGCACGGAGACCACCTTCACCATTTCCGCATCTACAGGTAGAATTGTATTCTAATTGCAGGAAATTGTTATTAAGTGCACCTAAAATCAAATTAGCATATTTATAGTGAATGTTTTTGCAATGCAGAAACACCAATACCGGGTGGGAACCTTGTGATTGATGTTTCGTATTACTTTTTTGGGGTCTATAGCGAGACTAGTGACCTCTGCACCAAGACAGCTTGCCCTGTTGCCACTGGTGACTTTGCGATCTCTCACTCCCAATCCTTGCCTTCAGTAACTCCACCTGTAAGTGGTTTTCTCATCTTTTATGCATTCAATATGTTTCATATATATTTCCGTGGTTTACACATTTTACATATTCTTAATATAATTTAACATAACCAGATTAAAAAAATAAAAACAAAAAAAATATATTCAAATGGGGCCACGAAGTTGTCAGTGACCCATCCTTCCCACACACATCTCCCCCAAAAAAACGCCCATGGATGGACCCGCACAACGCAGCGTCTGTGGGTCTCTCGTGCGTTGGGTGCCTCTTTGGCTTCAGGTCTCCAAGACACATTGTGGGTGCTTTTAGAAGACAGTCAGCTTCACTTGCATTTTTTATATATTTACCATTTGTTATTTCATCATGTTTCTATCCTGGTATACCTGAAACTAACAAGCATTATTGTTTTACTAATTCAGGGTTCCTATACACTCACAATGAAGCTACAAGATAGTAACAAAAAGGAGTTGACATGCATCACCTTTGATTTCAGCATTGGTTGGTATAGCTCCGAGGAGGCGGTTGCGTCCAGTTAATTGGTTGATTCTGTCTTTTTCAGCCAGCCGTAAAAAAATAGATATTGTCCAATGTCCATCGTTTTGTGTAACTTACATATAATAACTGGTGTGTATGGGTTAGTTACTCTATAGTCTATCCTTTGTATGTGCGTTTAAAAACGATGTCTCCCGAGATTATGCTATCTCCTTATCAGGACAGTTGTATTCAGTCCCAACAAAAAAGGGCTCTAGTTACTTTGCTAATAGGCCGCGGTTCTTGATTTGTCCGTATCAGTAAAATTCCTTTCTGCCCGTTTGCAAATTCATATCCATGATAATGCATCATGCATGTATACATGTCCATTTAGATAAACTCACTGACTACTTTAATTTAGGTGCTAACATTTCTATATCCACAGCCGTATGTGCATAATAGTGTCTCGACCGAGCTTGTGAAGACCTTTTGAGCAGCATGCCAAAAAGTCTGGCTGGCGGGCCGTGTAAAGGGCATGGTGGGACGCGTTTCGTGTTGTGTGTTTCATGCAATGGTAGCCAGAAGGTGGTATTGGAGGAGTTAGGTGTGAGTGATCTACTGTTACCAACTAGGTGCGTAGACTGCAATGAAAACGGGTTCATGCTGTTTGCTTTTGATATCGCACTCGTGTAGAATCATATCAGGAATTTTATGGTCTGATAAACTGGAATCTCAATGCCCAAACAGAAAATAACTAACCATTTGCGCGTGTGTGTATATAAAGAGAGAGGGGCGACATTCGCGGTGCAGGCGACAGCGTGAGGCGCAGGAAAGTGGGGAACGAGGGCAAGGGGTGCAATCGGGGAACAAGGGCATGGAGGTTTGAATGTTTGATTTGATTTGTGATCGTCTTTAACGTTTAAAACGTTACACATTTAACCCTCAAACCAGAATCTGATTGATTATTTGAAAATTGAAATTGAAACACACTAGGTTCAAGTTCTGATTTTTTTTTGAAGAAAACCAAGTTCTTTTCTCCTGAATTTTGAAATAAACAAGGTTCCAATTTTGTTCTTTTATCTCCTTAATTCTCTTTTTTTTTTCGTTTGTTTAACTCGGGAACATAGCGTAAGGGTCGATTACCAAGGTAATATTCTAATTTATGATTCTTGATTTAGAATTCAATCAATCAATTGTACCCAGTATAATCCCACTTATAGCCTAAACTATTGGTAGGGTCTGGGGAGGTGTGATGCAGGCACACCTTACCTATATCCCAAGAGATAGAGAGGCTGCTTCCTGTGAGACCCCGGCTCGAACGACGTTTCCACATATATGATTCATAGAATATACATATGCACACACCTAGGTAAAAGATTGCAGAGAAACATGTACTAGAAAATATACTTGGAAAGCCAATGAACAAACCTCACATTAGAATACTTTATATAAGTGATAGCATGAACAATACTTAAGACAACAAAACAATACAATAGTGCAAGCAAAAAAAAAAAAAAAAACCACAACACCCCCTAAAAGTCTTTAACCTTGATTTAGAATTATGTTAGTTAAATGCCTACTTTAGGGTGGAGGGGGTGCCCCGCAGCTAGGATCATGCGTGTTTGAACCCGAACGGGTACACCACCGCCACCCACTTGGGTATGGCTAGCGGGTACAATGTGCGGCTTGCCTTATCCACTTGAAAGATGACCAATATGACCGTTCCCAATAGTCATAAATCGTTAACCAATCCCCACATCTTCAGCCAACTCATCTTCTCCCTAAAAAACCTTAGGGATCGCCCATGTTTATGTCCAAAACTCGAGCTCTATAATTGATGTAATCAACCAGGACCATGAGGCGTTTGTTCGAGATGAAGAGACGAATAGATTGGTATAACGGTGCCAATTGGTGTGGTGGTTTATGGTGGCAACCTTGTATAAAAGGGTATTTGTTTTAATTGTTTAATATTTATTTTTTATTTAAAAAAAAAAGTTTTAGAGTGGTCGAAAAGAGTGTCGTCAATGTTTTTATGGTGTTATAGTAGTTTAAGGTAAAAATGACAATGTGAGATTAGAGGAGGCTAAGGTAGATGAAAGAAGTGCCCGCACAACACCCATGAGGGTCCAGACATTCTCATGGACAACCTGGTGTGTTGAAAGTTAATCCTAAAATGCGTATGAGTTGAAAGTTGAAGGACCAAATTGAAAGATTGGTTTAGATAAGTTTTAATGTTTAGAATTATCTTATTTAATATAGATAATGATGTGGGGTTAGTATTAGAATAGAATTGGTATTAGTATTTGAGTAGGATTAGTATGTTTAATTTAGTATAAATAGGGGTCTAGGTTATTGGTTTTATTTGTCCCTTGATTGTTTGTTTGTTTGATTGAATAGAAAGAGTCGCGGGTTCGTCCCCCCAAATATCTTGTGTTCGTGTTTGATCTGATTGTCTGGGCCAACAATTGGTATCAGAGCTTGGCCGTTTTGAGGGTCGTTTTTCGGTAAAGGGGAGCCGCCCCTCATGGGGTTGCAGCGACGGCGGCAGACACGACTTGGTGCGCAAGACTGTGAAGAGGTCGATCAAGTTTTGTGATCAGAACGGAGAACAAGTATAGACTCGTTTAACATACGACGGTTCACGGAAGGAAGTCGTTTTCGTCACGGAAGGAAGTCGTTTAACATACGACGGTTCACCAAAAGCTAGAAAGAAAAAGGAATTGCTTTGTCCTTGGGAGGTGTATGATTACAGGCAACAGGCATAATATTAAAAGGTCAAAGTTTGTTTGTCTTGTTGACTTGATAGAATCCTTGAAGATCAAATAAAGGGATTCACGTCTTTTGTGGTTTTAGCAAATAAGAGTTGGAGTTGACAGGCTAGAGGCGAGGTTTTCCTTTGGAACAGAACTTTGGGTTGTTGGGTAATTAATATGAATTGTGGACAATATATGTTTGCAACTAATTGAAGTCGAAGATCAGAGAAAAAGAAAGAAAGAATGGTTTATTTATTTGTTTCTGAAGGCTGCAATAGAAAAACCAAACAATAAAAGATCAGTTGGCAGTTGCATGCTTATTTATTTGTTTCTGATTTGATCATCGAAAGCACGTGCAAGAAAACCTGTGTTTGAATTTAACTCAAACGTAAATAAGTGAGTAGGCAAGAAGGTGAAGTTGGATGATAATTGTGGGCGTTGATGACATCGAAGGAAGTCGTGGATAAGAAAGATAAGAAAAGCAAGCTATTGGAGAAATAATAACTAAGCAACTAGCTCCTCAATTTTTGGAAGCCGTCATCGAGGAAATTAGAAAAGGTAACAGTCAAGAAGGTATCAATTGAACCAAGCTTCTGAATTAGCGAGTAGAATTTTGTTGCGGTGGTGACCGAAGAAACGCATGTTGGTTGCGTCTTGTGTTGATCGATAGTATTTGATGGTTTCTTTGCTAGGGCGGTTATGAGTTGGTTCGAGCCAGCCGGTGTCACAGCAAGTGATAGTAAGGGCGGCATGGGTCAAGTGCTTGAGCCGTGAAGAAAGTTTACACAATAGGTTTTGATCGTAACAATTGTGTTTGTTGAGTGGAGGTTATTAGCGAGCCCGAAAGAAAAACAAGCTGCGTGTTTGTTTTGTTGATTGTAAGCCTGAAAAAAAACGAGCTGCGTGTTTGTTTTGTTGATTGTAAGGCAACAAGTGTTGCTCGGGTGATGTGAAAATAACCGTGACGCAGATATTCAGGTTTGCGAAATTGTTTCCGGTTAAGTAGGTGAATCAAGAATTTTGTTCTTGATTAATTAAAGAAAGTTTTGTGGTGTTGGAGATTGGTTTCGGGATCGGGAATCAATTCAAATTGAAAAAGGTTTGCGGTGTGTGGAGATTGGTTTCGGGATCGGGAATCAATTCCAACTGGAAAGAGCAAACTCGTAGAAAGAATGAATGAGCCCTCAAGAGCAGATCTTGATGAATGAGCCCCCAAGAGCAGATCTTGATGAATGAGCCCCCAAGAGCAGATCTTGTTGAATGATGCCTTCAAGAGTGGATCTTGAAGAAGAAAGAAAGAGATGATGCAGTCAAGAGTAGATCTTGAAGAAAGGAAGAATGCAGTCAAGAAACTCGTTTTCAAGTTGACGCATGAAGATCAAGAACCTGTGTGGTTCGATCAAGACAGATAGCAAGATGAACCTGCGTGGTTCGATCGAGAAAGAAGAGCAAGAAAGAAAGCTAGATACTGAGCAAGAGAGTGTGAGCGATCAAGACCCGAGTGGTCAGATTGGGGAAGTAAGAGAAGCATGGTCGGGTTTTAGGATTAAGGGGGAATGTTGAAAGTTAATCCTAAAATGCGTATGAGTTGAAAGTTGAAGGACCAAATTGAAAGATTGGTTTAGATAAGTTTTAATGTTTAGAATTATCTTATTTAATATAGATAATGATGTGGGGTTAGTATTAGAATAGAATTGGTATTAGTATTTGAGTAGGATTAGTATGTTTAATTTAGTATAAATAGGGTCTAGGTTATTGGTTTTATTTGTCCCTTGATTGTTTGTTTGTTTGATTGAATAGAAAGAGTCGCGGGTTCGTCCCCCCAAATATCTTGTGTTCGTGTTTGATCTGATTGTCTGGGCCAACATGGTGTACAAAGTGTCTAGCTCAAGTGTGTGTGTGTATATATATATATAATTGTTAAGGGTTAATGCATCATGTTTCATGTGTACGAGGGGAGTCTGACTCAAGCATACGGTAAGTCTAACCCACCCTTGTAAAATATAGCCCCTTTTGACGGGGTGTTAATTAAGAGTATGACAAGGATTATGAAAGAAATGTGATTGCAAAAGGGATATAATCAATTCATAACTCGTGTCATAGAAGTGAATCATACATTATAGAATAGGTTTTCTTTGTTATAAATGATGACAATGGACATGCTTAATATATCATCATCCTCCTAATTATGCGTTAATAGTATTAGTTAAAAACTTTGGTCATGGGGTGTACACTAACATATGAGGCGTCAAAAGGTGACATGAAATGTTAACCGGCGTTCCACACCACTCCCTCCTTGTGTAAAGGGGCGTTAAAGTGGTTATGTGTTAACGGGGTGTTAAGAGACTAAATTAATTTTATTTCTTTTTTTTTTACCAAAAAACATCAAAATGTATAGTTATGTGAAGTTAAACCATTTTCTCGGGGTGGAGTAAAATTGGAAAAAGTAGTTAATGTGATATTTTGATGGAGTTAAAAAGGGTTAAAGTATACCTTATGGCCTTACAATCAGGATAACAATTTTTTTCTCTTGTTTCTTTTACATTCTTCTAATTAATATACTGTACTTATTATTACATGGTTAAATATAATCCAGTACATTTTATGTATAGGAAAAGATAAGGGACGGATGGTGTGTGAGGCTGTGAACTAAGCTTGTGGTCATGTGGTGTCCTAGAGATTGTTTATAGACTGGTCCAAGAGGTTGGTAGTTTAATGCAAAATTATTTCAAGCTTGTGGTTTGCTGAACACATTAATTTACAATATTGGGCACAGAATTTAGGTTGAGAGTTACATTTTTTTTTGAACGGCTAATTTCTTACACCCTTTTACACCTTTTTTACACACCTTGGAGTTGAACTCTCAACCTCACCCAAGAGAGGATTTTCTCTCTACAACTAGGCTATAACCTTAGTTACATGAGTTCTATTTTATTTTGGAAAAATGGAAATAAATAATCCCAACTATTAACTATTGGCCAATAACAGTCCCAACTATGAAAATCACCAATATTGGTCCCAACTTTCGACATATTAGAAACCAACGGACCCAAACTAACGGAGTTAGCCTCCGTTAGTGTGATGCTGATGTGACATGTCACGTAGGATGCCACGTTGGATGCCACGTATGATCATTTTGCCACGTGGCATGCCACGTAGGATCATTTTGCCACGTGGCATGCCACGTAGGATGCCACGTAGGATCATCTTGCCACCTAAGCATGCCACGTCAGCATCACACTAACGGAGTTAGCCTCCGTTAGTTTGGGTCCATTGGTTTCCAATATGTCGAAAGTTGGGACCAATATTGATGATTTTCGTAGTTGGGACTGTTATTGGCCAATAGTCAATAGTTGAGATTATTTATTTCCATTTTCCTTTTATTTTTCTTAACCATGATTGCTAAAACTTTGAACATCTAGAAGACACTAGAAATACAAAGAAAAACACCGGAACATGTACAAGAGTGATCCTGTTCATGTTCTTTCAAAATTAATACACATTGAGACCAATCCATAAAAGTAAAATTTCCGTCAATTAAAATTCACCCAAAAGTAAGCCACCATTACTTATTTAAAACAATATTATAACGCACGTGTACTGCACATGTACTTATTAGAATATACAGTATTTAGGGTCACAAACCCAGTTTACTTCTATATATTGTAACCTTTTTGTATGGAATGTAATCAATTTTTTTCACCATCTTACATGATATTAGAGCCTTAGGGGTTCTGTTTACTTGTTTTTACGCTAATACCATGTAAGATGGTAAAACTGATTGATTGCATTCTATTCAATATGGTACAATACGATAGAAATAAATTTGCCCGTAGGATCGATACTAAAACCCTAAATATTATATTTTAATACTATTTTCTTTAGCCTACTTTTGTCAATCATTCTAAGCATTCTATATAATATTAAACGCTAACACTGTTAAACAACTTTCTTCACTAAAAAACCCTAATGGGCGATTTCCGGCGGCTACCCCGGAAACCTATTCCGGCGGAAATCTTGAGAAGAATAACCAAACTGTTCGTCTCCAACCTTCCAGACCGATGCAGTGGAACAGATTTGGCCTCGGTTTTACGTGGGCATGGCGACATCTACGATATTTATATCGCTAAGAAGAGAGATAAGGTTGGTAATAGGTTTGGATTTGTATCCTTTCTTGATGTCAAGAACAAGGAAGATTTGATCCGAGATATGAAGAATATTAGAATGGGTGATTATAAACTATCCATCAACATAGCCAGGTTTGTTTTAGAAGAAGGCGAAATCAGAGATCCACCCCCTAGACCTAAACCGGTCAAGGAAACAGTGCAACGAAAGCCGGCTGCTGATACTGAAGGTCGGCAAGTGCGGTATGAAAAAACAGGCAGATTTTCGTTCAAAGAAGCTCTGACAGGTATGAGAAGCAATGTGATCGATAACTCTAAGGTTGTACGTCTGGAAGGAATAGCACCGTTTTTCAACGACATTGATGGCAGGTCTGTTATTGTTAATGTTGTTGATTTTACTATGGTTAATTTATTTCATAAGGAGTTGTTCGAGATGGGGCTTGGTGAAGGTGTTATCCGGTACCTAGGTGGTCTGAGTTTCTTGGTGACGTTCAAGACCGCCGAACATGCCATCATGGCAAAAGATGAATTGGTAGGGAGAAGTGAAGTGTTTGTTAACGCTTCGGTTTGGGATGGACATGAGGTGGACTTCAATAGAATGGCTTGGGTCAAGGTTTTAGGACTGCCGATTCAGTTAAGCGACCCTAAAATCTATGAAGAAGTGGCTTCGGCTTTTGGTAAGGTAGTACAAAAGGTCGACGTCAATGCATCCTCCACAGACCTCTCCGGTGGCTGTGTTGGTATTTTGGTTAACTCAGGTAATGTTATCAACGGCGAAGTTTCGGTGTTGTGGGAGGACAAGTTATATTCGGCTTGGGTTATGGAGATCCCTGGTTTTTGTCAACCGACGTTTTTGTTTCCCAAAGAGGGGCCGGAAGCCGAAGGGAACAAGACAGACGATGATGTTTCCTCCGACGAAGAAAGCGATTCCGATGAAGAAATGAATGACGATGATTACGCCGGAGATGACGAAGCTAGACAGTCAGACTCTCCGGTTTTTTCGGAAGTTTTAAAAAACAATAATGGGGATGGCGGAAATCAAGGCAAGTCAACGAATGTTTCGGATGATCCAATCATTGAGGAGACTTTTGTGGAAACTCCTATTTTACCTAGGACAGATTCGGTGGGCCAGCCTTCCTTTGCTAATAATAATAAAAGAAAAAAGAATAAGTCTATTCATTTGGGCCAGGATGGTGGAAATTATAGTAGTAGTAATGACAGGCCCAAAAAAGACTCAAGGTTGGAGGAGGATGATCCCTTTGGGCTGGCCCCTATTATTCTGGGCCTAAATGTAACAACTAATAGAGGCTTGGTGGACTCTAGTGATAAACCTTTGGAGTTTCAGGATTTAATTGGGGATACAGCTTCAGATACAAACTCGGGTACCTTGGTTCTTCCAGAAGAGACTGAAGCAGGAGGGTCAAATGTTGCGAACTCTACGAGTTTGCAAAAGGAAGCCGATCTCACATCTAAGCTTGGCTCGGTGGTGGGTGTCGATCTTTCCGATTTCCAATCGTTACTTAAGGAGTCTATTGTCAAAGAAGGGCTACAAGTGGGTAACAAATGAATTTTTTATCTTTTAACGTTCGAGGGATTGGTGGTATTGGTAAAATTGGGCGGGTTAACCAATTAAGAAATTCGAATAGAGTGGATTTCCTTGCTTTACAGGAAACCCATTTGGAAGACTATAGTGGGTTTGATTTTTATAGATTATGGGGTAATAATGGGTTGGATTTTGATGTTATGGAGGCTGTGGGAAGATCAGGGGGTTTGTGTAATCTGTGGAATCCTAAATTTTTTTCGAAAAGTGGTACAGTAAAAAATAGGAATTTTTTGTTGACTACTGGTTACCTCGTTGAGGATGGTAGTCGGCTTAACTGTATAAATGTATATGCGCCTCAAAAACTGGGTGAAAAAAGACAGCTTTGGGAGGTGCTTAAAGGCGTTATTGATGGTTTGGAGGGTATGGTGGTTATGATGGGAGATTTTAATGCTGTTAGGGCTATCGATGAAAGAAAGAATTCGCTGTTTAACCACAGGTGTGCTTCGAATTTTAATAGATTCTTGGATAGTTTGGGCTTGTTTGAGTTTACTATGAGGGGAGGCAAGTTCACTTGTTTGACTAAAAAAGATGGTGAATTTAAGTTGAGCAAGATTGATCGCTTTTTTGTTTGTCATAGTTTTTTCAACAGGTGGCCTTCCGCGGTTCTTAGAGCTTTGCCTAAAGATTGTTCGGATCATTCGCCTCTTCTTCTATCAGTGGTGGAAGCGAAATTTGGCCCCAAACCTTTCCGTTGGTTCAACTCTTGGCTCGATAGGGAAGGTTGTAAGGAGGAGGTTTTAAAAGTTTTGGAAGACTCTTCGTTTGAAGATAGCCCCAATATTTTGATTAGTGTCAAGCTGAAAGCCGTCAAAGCTGCCTTGATTGAGTGGTGGAAACGCACGAAGGATAGGGAAGGGGAAGAATTATTGATGCTTCAAAACGATATCGAAAGGCTGGAAAAAATTATGGAGAATAGGGATTTGGAAGAGGAGGAAGTTTGGGTGTGGGAAGAGTGCAAAAAACAAGTTGACTCTATTAACTTGTGTAAAATTAACGATTTAAAGCAGAAGTCTAGAGTTCGGTGGGCTATGTTTGGTGACGATAACTCCAGTTTTTTCCATGGGATTGTGAATGGGAGAAAAGCCAAAAACGCTATTCCGGGTATTATGATCGATGGTGTGTGGGTTACAAAGCCGGAACTGGTTAAACGAGAAGTTCTTAAGCATTTTAGGAGACAGTTTTCTGAACCTCATAAGGTTCGGCCTATGGTCAGATGTGATAATATTAAGGCGGTGCCTCCTGATTACTCGCGCTCCTTGGTGGATAGGTTTTCTAAAGAGGAGATCAAGGCTGCTGTGTTTGATTGTGGGTCTGACCGAGCCCCAGGCCCGGATGGTTTCAATTTCAACTTCATTAAGTCTTTTTGGAGCCAGCTGGAAGATGATTTCTATTATCTGATGGAGAATTTCTATGATTCAGGTGGTTTTGCCAAAGGTTGTAGCTCTTCTTATATCACTCTTATTCCGAAATCGAATAATCCGGTGGGTTTATCTGACTATAGACCTATTACTTTAATTGGGGTGATTAGTAAAGTTGTATCTAAAGTCCTGGCGCTCCGGATAAAGAAGGTTTTGAGTTACGTTATTTCTGATACGCAGTCTGCCTTCCTAAAGGATAGATTCATTTTGGTTGGTCCTTTGGTTTTAAATGAGGTTTATGGGTGGTTAAACAAGAAAAGAAGAAAAGCGTTCATGTTTAAAATAGACTTTGAAAAAGCCTATGACAACGTGAACTGGGGTTTTCTGCTTGATATGTTGGAGCAGATGGGGTTTCCGGTTGAGTGGCGTCGATGGGTGAAAGGGATTCTTGAGTCTGCTAGATCCTCGGTCCTAGTCAATGGGGCGCCTACTTTCGAGTTTCGATGTGAAAAGGGTCTTCGGCAAGGAGATCCCCTTTCTCCGTTCCTTTTTTTGATCGTTATGGAGGCTTTCTCGTGTTTAATAAATAAAGCTTGCAGTGAAGGGGCGTTGAAGGGTATTAAGGATCAACGAACGGGCCTGAACATTTCTCACCTTCTCTACGCTGATGATGCTTTGATCATCGGGGAATGGTCGGAGGATAATATCGAACAGATGGCTCGGATTCTTCGTTTATTTCACCTCTGTTCTGGTCTGAAAATCAATTTAAAGAAATCCCTCCTTTTTGGTGTTGGCGTGTCTAGTGAGGAAATCACGCAGATGAGTAGTTATCTTGGCTGTCGCATTGGGGAATTCCCTTTGGAATACTTAGGGATAAAAGTCGGTGCCAACATGAATCGCGTGTGCCATTGGAATTCGGTGGTGGATACGGTTAAAGCTCGTTTGTCTACATGGAAAGCGAACACTCTTTCTATGGGGGGCCGCTTAACCTTAATTAAATCAGTTTTATCTAACCTCCCAATTTATTATTTGTCTTTGTATAAAGCGCCTGTGTAGGTTGTGGATCAGATAGAGAGTATTATGAAGAACTTCCTTTGGGGAGGGTCCAATAATATTAAAAAGATGCACTGGGTGGCTTGGGACGTGGTCACTACTCCTAAAGCTGATGGGGGTTTGGGTGTTTCGAAACTTGAGGATGTAAACAAGGCTTTGATTACGAAATGGGCGTGGAGGTTTAAGACAGACTCGAGAAGTAGCTGGCGGTTCATTCTTGAGGCTATACACGGTGGCAGAGGTAATTGGCATTCTCTTCCGATTAATAGAAGCTTAGTTGGTTGCTGGAAGAATATTGTTACCTTGGTTGAGAGAATGAAGCTTGAAGGAAAAGAGGTTACAAACTACATTCGGGCTAATGTTGGAAATGGCGATTGTATTTGCTTTTGGTCCGATTTGTGGTATGGGGATTCCATCCTGAGTAAACGCTGGCCAAAGCTGTATGCGCTGGAAATTCAGAAACGCTGCACTGTTAAGGATCGTTTGGTTATGGAGAATGGAGTTATTCGCTTTGCTGACAAGTGGAAATCGGGCTTGAGTTCTTTTGAGGAGATTTCTGAATTTAGAGATCTGATGGAAATGGTTTCAAAGTGCAAGTTAACGGCAGCTAAAGATTCTTGGCGTTGGGATTTAGGGAGCAATAACGATTTCTCAGTCAAAAGAGTTAAGCAGAGTTTATGCAAAGATCGCGCTTTGTCTAGGGAGTTTGATATGGTTTGGACGGGATGGATTCCTATTAAGGTTAACATCCATGTTTGGAGACTTGAGATGGACAGATTGCCAACCAAAAAAGCGCTTACGAAACGAAACATAAATGTTGCAGATACGAGCTGCGTCTTCTGTAACGCTGCTGAGGAATCGGCCCTCCATTTGTTCACGGGCTGTATCATGTCTAGCGCTATTTGGAAGTTTATTGAAGGGTGGTGTCACTTGGATCCTGTGTTCCTGTTGGAGATCAAGGACATTCTAAAGCTCCATCTTTTGAATCCTGGCTGCAACCGGAAGAAGAGTATTGTTAGAGGCATTGTGATGACGGCTTGTTGGGTTATTTGGAAGACTCGCAATAAGGTTATTTTTGAAAATGTTAAACCAAAGGTTTGCGACATGATTGCGTGTTTAAAATCTTGTTCGTACCTTTGGTATCGTAGTAGATCCAGGTCCCTAGAGGTTAGTTGGAAAGAATGGTGTAAATATCCGTTGTATATGGTGTAGTTCTTTGTTTGGCGGTCCTTGTTTTCTTGGGCTTAGCCGTTTTTTTAATGAAGTTTAAGTTTCAAAAAAAAAAAAAAAAAAAAAAAAATATTAAACGCTAACAGTCCGTGGAACAACCGACTGTTTCGTTTTCGAATTTCAAGTCCAAAGTTTTGCTTTCTGGTTTTTGCCCCACTTTGCTCGCCCAGAAAACTCATCAGCAGCCCAGATAACCCATTAAAACCCGCCCAGATAACCCATTAAACACCGCCTAGAAAACCCAATAAAAGCCGCCCAGAAAACCCATTATAAACAGCCCAGATAACCCATTAGAAACCGCACACAGAAAACCCATTACAAATCGCCCAGAAAAAACAAAGAAAGAGCCCAGAAAACGCAAAGAAAGAGCGAGCAGACACGGCCAGAAAACGCCAGCTGAACTTGCTACAAACCACACGGAAATCCAGCCTGCACCTACCGGATTGCCGCGCGTAGCACGGCTGATTTTTCCTAGTTTAAATAATTTTCAAAAATGTCATTTTAATATTACAACGTTATTTAAACGTTAAGGATTTACACTGTGAAACGTTGAAACTTTTACAAAACATGTTTAACGTTTTTTTGGCTCTCATTTCAACTTGAAAATGCTTTAAACAAGACCAAAAGTGTGTGTAACAGTTGTGAGGTAGCGTGTAGAAAACTCAATGCTTAAGATAAAAGTAGTTTATATGTGTAACAAAATAGATTTTTTTTTTCTTCAACTTGCTTAAACTACTTTTTAGTGAAGAAAATATGAAGGGTTAAACTATAAGAAACGGATGATAAATACCTTTACTAATAGAAAACACGGTCAAATGCAATGTGGGGTAACCCACTTGGTAAAGTCTTATGTCTTTTAGAGCGGAGGTCATAAGTTCAAATCTAGGCAATGATTATTTGTTGTAAATATAGTAGAGGTAATATTAGACGTTCAAAAAAATAAAAACATGGTCAAATGAAGCGTCAATGGATTCCCTTGACTTGAATCACAATTTTTTTTTCAAGTTGAACTTCATTAAAACGAGGCGTGTCCTCAAAACAAAGAACCCCGAAACACAACTACATCATATACAATGGATTCCCTTGAAACACAAATGCATAACATTAATAAACACAATGTTCACTAAGAAATGATAGCATTCACATTTAGATCACAAACTACGTGTAGATATTATAAGAGAACCTCAATAATGGAAAGTATAAAAAAAATGTTTTTCAATAATTAGCCACTTTCATTTTAGTTATGAATCTCAAAACACACGATAGCAGTTTTAAATATTAGCGTATATTATAGCATAGATTATCCTTTGATTATTATTCTATTTTAGGTATTGATTGTATAGATAATTATGGACTATTAGAATCATAGTCCAATTGTAATTCCTCACACCCTATATATAGGGGTTGTATTCTTGTTATTATTCATTCACAATAATCAATACCATAAACACTTTTATGGTATCAGAGCTTCGGTTCTGACTACCAGTTTTTTTTTTTCGATCAGAGCTTCGGTTCTTATCCTTGCTTTCTTTTCGACAAGACCCTGCAACCAGACCCTGCTTTCTTTTCAGCAAGACCCTGCTTTCTTTTCAGCAAGACCCTGCTCTCTTTTCAACCAGACCCTGTTCGATCATGGCAAAAGACGACGCAGCAGCCGAAGCTTCTTCCCCAACTGCCAAACCCATTCCCTTGCACCCGGCCTATTCCGTCTCCAATATCCAGTCCAAGGTCCGCACTTTGGATGGAAAACAAGTCACCTATACAGCCTGGACCCGGCTGTTTCGAATGCACGCCACTGCGTACAAGGTTTTGAACCATATTGATGGTTCACCGGCTCCTGCAGAAACTGACCCGGAATACCCGCAATGGCTGGAAATAGATGCGTTAGTTTTACAATGGATCTGCAGCACAATCGCCGATAATATTCTGCCGCGTGTCCTCGGCAAGGTGGACAACGCTAGGGCCGCTTGGGTTAAACTGGAAAAGACGTATCTCAGCAACAAGAAAGCCCGCGCCGCCGCACTCGAAACACAATTCTGCAACTTGACCCTCGCAAAGTGCTCTTCTGTCGACGACTATTGCCAACGCCTTCAGGAACTCGCTAATCAGCTAGAAGATGTGGACCAACCTGTTACGGAATCCCGACTCGTTCTTCAGCTCGTACGCGGCCTTCCAGCCGAGTATGATACAACAGCCTCCTTGATCAACCAGCAAAACGCCGATTGGGACACCGCGTGCACCATGTTACAAGAAGAGGTCATCCGTCTTGAAGCCCGGCAATCCTCGAACTCATCTGTCCTCGTAGCCCAGCAACAACCAACTCAAACACCATCCAACCCGCCTCCTAACCCAAACCAACCCAGCAATTCCCCATCTTATTCCTACCCTTCTCGAGAACGCGGACGCGGTCGCGGACAAAATAACTATCGACGCGGGGGACGCGGACGCGGCAGGTCCGGAAACTTTTGGCCGTCACAGATGCAAGCCTACCCACAGTGGGCCTGGTGGAATGTGCCGCCCTGCCCATATCCGTCTCAGCCCGGTTGGCAGCCAAGCCCACAGCAGCAGAAATCGGCCCACCAGTACTACCAGGCCTCGGCCCAGCAGCAGCCTCAGCAGAGCTCGGCTTCGGCCCAATCTCAGTATACCGGATACACCGCAACTCAGCCTTCAGCACCTTCAGCCCAGTTCGGTTATGATGCCCTCTGCCCTTCGGATCTGAGTGCGGCTCTCTCGGCTATGCATATGCAACAGGACCACACGGATTACATGGATACAGGTGCTGAGGCTCATGTCACTCAAAACTCAGGTAAAATCCATATCCCTGCATCATCTCCTGTAAACACTAAAATTTTGGTTGGTAATGGCGAACTTGTACCTATTGTTCGGTCTGGAACCGGCTTTTACCCGCTCCCAAACCGAACCTACATCCTGCCCAACCTACTTTATAGCCCTAAAATTATTAAAAACTTAATTTCGGTGAGACTTTTTTCCCGTGATAACCAAGTTTCTATAGAATTTGATCCATTTGGTTTTTCTTTGAAGGACCTGCACAATGGAAGACTCCTTTCCCGCCACAATAGCAACGGGGACCTTTATCCGTTCACACCACCAGAACTTCCGCCACAAGCCTGCTTTATTACCACAACTTCGCTTCCTTGGCATGATCGTCTTGGGCATCCAGGGAATCAAGTTTTAGATATTTTAATTCGTAATTTCAATTTTCCATGTAATAAAGACCATAAGTCTAAGTTTTGCAATTCATGTCAACTTTCTAATAGTAAACGGTTACCTTTTCATGCTTCAAATTCTTATACCTTTGCACCGTTTGACATTGTTCATTGTGATCTTTGGACATCTCCTGTAACTAGCAAATCTGGTTACAAATATTACATGGTATTAATTGATAATTTTTCCCACTTTATTTGGGTCTACCCATTAAAATATAAATCAGAAACTTTCCCGACCTTTGTCAAATTTCACCGATTGATTGCCACGCAATTTAATCGCCCCATTAAAACCTTTCAATGTGATTTGGGGGGTGAGTTTGACAACAATGCCTTTAAAACTTTTGCCCAAAACCATGGCCTACTTTTCCGTTTTTCCTGTCCCCAGACATCATCTCAAAACGGTCGGGCCGAGCGCATGATTCGTCGCCTAAATGACATCATTCGCGCTCTTCTTATACATGCCAACCTCCCACCCGCTTTTTGGGTGGAAGCCCTTCACACCGCCGCCTATCTACATAATATTTTGCCCACAAAACGCCTTAACTTCTACACCCCCACCTTCACCCTATACTTGCGTCATCCCACATATGATCACTTACGAGTGTTTGGATGCGCATGTTACCCCAACACCTCTGCTACCCAACCCCATAAATTACATCCTCGGGCCATTAGGTGTATTTTCCTTGGTTACCCCCCGGATTTCCGGGGCTACCGGTGTCTCGACCCCACTACTGGTCGGGTTCACATTTCTCGACACGTCACGTTTGACGAGTCCACCTATCCTTATTCCACACCTGCCCCGCCCCAAACTTATAATTTTCTAGATGAAAACCCACCGGCCCACTTCACCTTTTCTCACCCACCATCCTTCCCTAACGGGCCACACCCATCTCATAACAGCCATCCCTCATCCGGCCCACCTTCTCCACCTCCCGGCCCAAACAGCCCATCCGGCTCAGCACCGTCTGGCCCACACAGCCCGAGCCCACCCAGACCAGCCCCACGTCCACCACCTCGTTCCCCAATCACCTATACTAGACGACCCAAGCCCACTCACCACCCATCTGGCCCACCGCCTGGCTTTCAGCCCATCACCCAACCCACAACTTCAACGGCCCCTAATACCGCCCACCAACCCGTCTCATCCAACACCCATCCCATGACCACCCGCTCCAAGACCGGTTCCCTCAAACCACATACACCACTTAACCTACATACCGCTACCATCTCCCCAATACCAAACACTTACGCCAAAGCTTTTTCCGACCCACAATGGGTACACGCCATGCAAACCGAATTTAATGCTTTACAGGAAAATGATACTTGGGATTTGGTACCTCGTCCTTCAGATAGCCCAGTAATTAGGTGCATGTGGCTTTTTCGGCATAAATTTAAGGCTGACGGTTCTTTGGAACGCTATAAGGCGAGGTTAGTGGTCAATGGGAAATCGCAAACAGTGGGTGTTGATTGTGATGACACTTTTAGCCCGGTTGTCAAACCGGCAACCATTCGGACAGTTTTATCTTTGGCCGTCTCGCGTTCTTGGCCAATTCACCAGTTGGATGTCAAGAATGCGTTTTTACATGGCGATTTGCAGGAAACAGTTTTTTATGCACCAACCTCCGGGTTTTGTGAACCAGCGATTTCCCCATCATGTATGTCGTCTCAAGAAATCATTGTATGGGCTCAAGCAGGCCCCTCGGGCTTGGTATATGCGGTTTGCTAATTATATTGTTTCTCAGGGTTTTCGTAGTAGTGCTTGTGACACGTCTCTATTTATTTACCAGCGGGGGAATAATACGGCTTATTTGTTGCTTTATGTTGACGACATCATACTCACAGCATCCTCAGATGCCTTTTTACAGGAGATTATTAGCGCCCTCTCACGAGAGTTCGCTATGACTGATTTGGGCCGGTTGCATCATTTTCTGGGTATCAAAGTTACCCAATCTACTAATGGTATTTTTTTGTCTCAGTCTCAGTATACCAAGGATATTATCAACCGTGCCTCCATGACCTCCTGCAAGCCATGTACTACCCCGGTTGATCTCTCAGCTAAACTAAGTGCTACAGACGGGGCCCTTTTTCATGATCCTACGTTATACCGTAGTCTCGCTGGGGCTTTACAGTATCTCACGTTCACACGTCCAGATATTTCCTATGCTGTTCAACAAGTTTGTTTATTTATGCATGAACCGCGTGATCCCCACTTTGCATTTTTGAAGCGTATCATCCGCTATCTTCAAGGGACTATTGACTATGGGATACGGATTGTCAAATCTCCGGTTCATTCCTTGATAGCCTACTCTGATGCTGACTGGGGAGGCTGTCCGGACTCCCGCCGATCTACTAGTGGCTACTGCGTGTTTCTTGGTAATAATTTACTCTCATGGTCCTCCAAACGTCAGCCTACTGTCTCCCGTTCCAGTGCGGAGGCCGAATATCGGGCAGTAGCAAACGCAGTCGCAGAGGCAACTTGGCTTCGTAATTTACTTCTGGAACTTCATGTCCCACTTCGAACTGCTTCTGTGGTTTACTGTGACAACGTATCAGCAGTTTATCTATCTAATAATCCTGTTCAGCATCAAAGGACGAAGCACATCGAGATTGACATCCATTTTGTTCGGGAGAAGGTTCGCTTGGGTCACATTCACGTCCTTCATGTTCCTTCTTCATCACAGTTCGCTGACATCTTTACCAAGGGAATCTCCAGAGAATTGTTTCAAGCCTTCAGATCCAGTTTGACCGTCTGCTCTGCGCCCGATCAAACTGCGGGGGAATATTAGCGTATATTATAGCATAGATTATCCTTTGATTATTATTCTATTTTAGGTATTGATTGTATAGATAATTATGGACTATTAGAATCATAGTCCAATTGTAATTCCTCACACCCTATATATAGGGGTTGTATTCTTGTTATTATTCATTCACAATAATCAATACCATAAACACTTTTATTAAATACATACATACATACATGGTTTAAATATGAAAACCAAACCAAACCAAAAATATTTCAAAATACTTTAGAAACATGGACAATTCAAGTTGAGGCCACACTAATCCCTTATACGTACGAGGCTCCATCATAAGGCTATTATGCCTCTATGACACACTTTCATCGTGAAGAAATTACATTAACTAAGTTAGTAATATTTAGTTAATACGTTTCATGTAAGTTGATTTACATTATCACAACATACAAGTCACTTCAATATCTTTAACCTTATCAAAAAATGAGAATTAAGTCCTTAAGCAATGAAGATCAATGCTATAAATTCCAATTTATAAAAAATCACGTCCTCAAGTCAATGAATAAGATTATTAATATAAGTCAATGTAGATTATTACTTGAGAAGGTTTTTAGTGGAACTCAAGTCAAGGCGGGGAGCATGATGGAAGAGATTAAGGCTTTTGGTTTTCTATGGGTTATAAATGAGCTAAACAGGTGTTATTACTTGAGATAAGTGGTATAAGGTCGATGTTGAGTAAGAGGTAGTTGGTGCTTGGGGGTTGTATGTTTTGTTTCTTTTGAAATTTTATTTACGTATGTTTATCTAGCTTCTTTCTAGTGGTTTATTTAATAATATGACCCGCCTTTCAAACAAAAAAAAACAAGTTTCCAAATTCTACCTGTGGAATTTAGTTTTCAAGTTTGTGAGAATCTAAAGATTCCAATTCAAACTTAGCTTGCAAGCCTCGTACATTCCATTTCTTAGCTAGGGGCTGTTTGTTTTAGCTCTTAATGGGACAAATATCCGAATCAGTCAGACATAGTTTATTAAGACTGTTTGTTTTGCGAGGTGTGAGGGTTTCATTTCAATTTGAATAAGAACGCAAAATTTATAAACAACTATAAGGTTGTGAGGTGTGAGGGTTGGCAACTGCAGACGTGGTGTCGGTGCTAAGGGAAACACCGTGCTCCTCACTCTATAGTCAGTGCATCGGGCGAAACTTCCCTCACCTCCCTGACTATATACGTCTATATCTCTCTCTTGTCCCCCCCCCCTCTCTTGATTTACCAAATATTGGTTAGTTTTGTTCAAATTTATTACTTATAAAAAATCACAACTCTTTCTACTATAACCTTTTTGATATTCATCCAATTTACTTCTAACAGGCAAGTTTAACCAATATTTGATGTTTGATAACACTAATTCTCATAAAAATTCAGTGCAAGTCAAGAATTCACATGCTCATAGTCTACATAATCACAAATAATTAAGACTAACCAAGATGTTTTAATATCATATGAATTAATTAAAAAGTCACCTATGGATGGCTATGATGATTAAGAGATTCATTAAAAAAAAGAATGTGGATTGCTGCTGCGCAAGATAGAAAATTACCACCAATAAAGCACAAATAATTATTGGTAAGTCAACAATGGCTAGTTACCAATTTACTACTCCCACCACCTCAACCCTACAATGCTACTATATAAACAAGCTTATGATAACTTTAGCCATGTATGCAAATCGCCAACAATGGAAGTCTCACTCACTACTTCCATTGCACTAGCCACCATCGTCTATATTCTTTACAAGCTCGCCACTCGTCCCACATCCACCAAAAACCGCCTTCCGGAGCCATGGCGACTCCCCATCATCGGTCACATGCATCACTTAATTGGTACGTAATATTGTATGTTATTAGAGTGAATATATTAACTAGGATTTATTGGTATGTAATGTTATATGTTATTAAAGAGAATATACTAGCTTAAGCATATTGTTACTGGCAGTGTTTAAAACCGTTGAACTGTCTAACTGCCCTAACTGAGCTAAATCGGCTCTTTAAGCCGGTTTATGGTTTGGAAGAAGAAACACATAAATATTAGAAAATAAAATATAATTTTTTTTAATCTATATACTTTTAGTAAAAATAAAATGATATTTTCACGCGTAGGAATCAAAACAATTATACATGTATAACGTATAAGTGTTATTAGTTAAAACACATATACATTATATGAATTTAATCGATTTTATGCTTTTTTTTTTCTTTCGTAAACGCTTGAACATGACTCAAAAGGTAAAACATTTGATCCTTTTTAAACGTACCATTTACCGAAATATCAAAGATCTAATGACATGGTTATGTGATAAAAAAAACAGTTCAAACCGTACTACTTTTGCTAGTCTGAACCGGCCAACTCAACCATTCTGGCCGGTTCAGGTAATATTTAAAAAAAAAAACGTACTTTATTACTTCAGCCTTGAATTCTGTCACAACCGGTCGAACCAAACCGTTAACACTATATATATATGTACCTTTTCTTGATCATGTACAGGAACATTGCCACATCGAGGGGTTATGGACTTAGCCCGAAAATACGGATCATTGATGCATCTTCAGCTCGGTGAGGTCTCCGCGATCGTAGTATCCTCTCCTAAATGGGCCAAAGAGATTCTAACAACATACGACATCCCCTTCGCCAACAGGCCCGAAACTTTAACAGGTGAGATTGTTGCATACCACAACACAGACATTGTTCTTGCACCCTACGGCGAATACTGGCGACAATTACGCAAACTATGCACTCTAGAACTTCTAAGTGTCAAGAAAGTGAAGTCGTTTCAATCGGTTCGCGAAGAGGAATGTTGGAACCTTGTTCAGGACATCAAAGCATCTGGGACGGGTACACCCTTTAATCTTTCTGAGGGTATTTTTAAGCTTATTGCGACGGTTTTAAGTCGAGCCGCGTTTGGAAAAGGGATCAAGGATCAAAGAATGTTTACTGAGATTGTGAAGGAGATTTTGAGACAAACTGGTGGGTTTGATGTGGCTGATATATTTCCATCTAAAAAGTTTCTACATCATCTTTCGGGCAAGAGGGGTAGGTTGACTAGTATTCATAACAAGCTTGATAACTTGATTAATAACCTTGTTGCTGAACACACTGTTAATGGGGCAAGTAAGTCGAATGAGACTTTGCTTGATGTGTTGCTAAGGCTTAAAGATAGTGAGGAGTTCCCTTTGACTGCTGATAATGTTAAAGCCATTATTTTGGTAAGCTTGCATTTGACTAAATATATAGTTTTTTTTAACGGCAAATTTCTACTCCTAATGGGATTTGAATTCATGACCTTCCTGACTTAGGTGCTTCTAAAAGTTTTGATTCTACCATTAGGACACCAACCCCAATGGCTGACTAAATATATCGTTAAATGGTATTTTAGAAGTAAAAAGAAAAAATTGAAATCCGTTACAACCGTCTTGTTATACTTTATTTGAGATTCACTATATATTTATGTGTTTAATTTTAAATTATATAAGTTATCATCTAATTTTTGGAACGGACCGGACTGGCTAGACCAGTGAACAAGTAAGATAACCGCTTCAACAACCAATTCGGTTATGAAAACACTAATGCCAACATACTTAGGGTATGTTTGCCAAAGAGCTTTTAGTTTCAAGTTTTTAAGAAAAAGCCCATATTAAATAAAAAGCTTTGTTTGGTAGAAAAGGCTTGAAGTTTTTAGTTCATGAGAAAAAGCTCCGTATTGAAACGCAACTAGTACTAGCGTTTAAGAAAAAGCTTCTACTAGCTACAAACTTTTGATGACCAAATGACACAAATACTCATTCTAAAATAAAAACATTCTTTACAAGCTTTTAATTATGCTTATTTTGTCATTTTATACATTTTATTAAAAGTTTCAGCTACTCTACCAAACACTAAAATACATTTAAAAAACTATAGCTACCAGCTAGTTTTGCCAACCATACCCTTAGTAACATGTGTTTTCTTATTCCTAACTTGGGTTAATAAATAATGTAGGACATGTTTGGAGCCGGCACGGACACTTCCTCAGCAACGGTCGAATGGGCGATTTCCGAGCTAATAAGGTGTCCGAGAGCGATGGAGAAGGTACAAGCGGAACTAAGGCAAGCACTAAAAGGCAAAGAGAAAATCAAAGAAGATGATATTCAAGACTTGCCCTACTTAAACCTTGTGATCCGAGAAACATTGAGGTTGCACCCTCCACTACCTTTGGTCATGCCAAGAGAGTGTCGACAACCGATGAATCTAGCTGGATACGATGTAGCCAACAAGACCAAACTCATTGTCAACGTGTTCGCAATAAACAGGGATCCTGAATACTGGAAAGATGCCGAAAGTTTCATCCCCGAAAGGTTTGAAAACAGCAACACCACCATCATGGGTGCCGATTATGAGTATCTCCCGTTTGGAGCCGGGAGGAGGATGTGTCCAGGATCGGCACTCGGTTTAGCAAACGTGCAAATGCCTTTGGCTAACATACTTTATCACTTTAAGTGGAAACTCCAGAACGGTGCCAGCAATGACCAACTTGACATGACCGAGAGCTTTGGAGCCACGGTTCAAAGGAAGACTGAGTTGATATTGGTGCCAAGTTTTTAAAGTAACACATAGTTAATAATATGTTTTATGTGTTATAGTAATTGGAAGGTCAATAATTTGTTCTATGTATTTGATTGTTGCAATGTTTGTCTATGTTGAACTTAACTCTACTATTAGTACTAATATTAATATTTATCATTATCACCTGTTGTCGAAGTTAGTTTGTTAAAACTTACATAGTGGCAATATGGAATTCTTATATAAATTTAAATTTTGTATCATTTTATTACTCTACATATACTTAATCACGTGGATGGTTATGTGGTATGTGCATGTTACAATTTTGGTTCTCACTTTACAAAATATATAGATTTGGTTTTCGTTATTCATTTGCAAGTAACATAAATGACATAGATTTGATCATGAAGAGTGTGTTGCAACATGACCTTCATGTTAAGTCCCCTGTTGTATCTGGTGCTTGAACATGCTACAATGTATCACATAAATTAAACTATTCATCATGCTTTTAAATTGTTGACTCATACACACATCTCATAAAAATAATAATCAAAATCAAGCAAAATAAATGTTCTTGATCATTGTTTTCAGCACAAAAAGAAAGAAAATTCCCAACTTTTCGAGTGGCTCGCACCCTGGGTGGCGTGTGGCTGAGCCAAAGTTCGCTTAGTAGTTGGCCTATCTATTTGGGTTCTCTTCTACTCTTCAAGTTTGAATTTTGATCACCTGTCAATTAAGTCTAATAAAAAATCCAATTTTATTCAACATTTGGCGAGAATAGTTGAAGACCCACTCATCCATGTACTAGACCATTGGTTTCAAACTCTTACCTAACTTAATTCTTTTAGAATTTGAACTAAAATAAAAAACCTAAAGTTGGTGTAGGAAAAAAACAAATATGTTTCAGAGGTCATTGTGCGACCCTTAGCAGTGACAGTGGAAGTTTCCTGAAGGCGACAATTGCAACCCCCCCCCCCCCCCCCCCTAGCGCTGGCAGTTAAGGACTGTATCTAGAGATGAAGAATGAAAGACTGAAATTGGTTTCCCCAAAACACGGTGAAGAATTTTCAGACAGAAAGAAGATGACATATGTAGGACCGTATACTCTTGGATAAAGAATCTATACAAGAATTGATTATGGGTTTCACGTATATGAAGGTGGAAACAACGTACATGATTTTGATAGATGTTAGAAACACTAAAGCGGAAACAGCCTCATTTTTAGATTCATGAAAAAGTACCCAAATCGCTAATGAACCCATTGAGGAGTATCCAAATGCCCCTTTTCCCGAGTTTTAACATTTTATGTTGAAAATAGTTTGACCTTATTATATAGTTCGACATTTCCCATCGGGTAGTGTAAGATGAAAAGCAAACCAAATGTTGAAAGCTGAAGGGTCGATTCCAATGTTACCGAAAACCCAATATACTTGAAAGCACTACCTGAGCTACGCCCTAAGTACCCCAAGAAAATAAAAAAAGTGTAATTAGAAGAAGATGGTGAGTGTAAGGGGGACGCGATGCAACCACCCACTACCCGTACAAGGGCGGCACCCCACCCTGTTGGGTACCCCAAATCGGGTAGTGGGTTGGGGTTGTAATTCACTGATATGGCAAGAGAGAGATAGAGACTAAAGAGAGAATAGTGTAAAAGATGGGGTCATAATTAAGGATAGTGTCGTCTCCAAATAAATATTTTAAGGTAGTAGGATAGTGATGTAACAAGGAAAGCGGTATTGGTGTAACGTCCCTCCCTTCATCACCTTCGACTTCAGAGATGTCTTGAATGCGCACAAGATTAGCGGTATTGGAAATGCAAAGAAAAAGACTATCAAAGCAATAATCTTAACAACAATTTGGGTAATATGGACAACAAGAAACAAGAAAATTTTCTCAGTAAAAAGACCGTGTCTGGATCAATGCTTGGGTGAAATAAAATCGCTCTCATACAACTGGGTCACGAACCATGGAAAGCAAATATCAAAGGATTGGATCAAATGGGTTGTTTTTGATCTTAATGTATAACTGATGTATTAGGCTTGGTGTATTTCTTGCATATCTATTCAGCACCTTGCTATTAGATATCTTTATAAATATAGGGTTTGGTAATAAAATTTGTTTGCCTTTCAAAAAAAAAACAAGGAAAGCGGATAAAATTGACCAATTTAAATATTAGTCAAAAACACATCATGACTCCTCAGTCCTCATCATCATCATATGATATAAAAAGGACAACACAAAAGGCTGAAATCTTTTTTAGCAGCACTTGATGACCCATCGCCTCAAAACGAGACTATCTCACTTCTTCACTCTCTCCCTCTCTCTCTCATCACTACCCATTTTCTCTCTCTAAAACTCCTCCCTTCCTTCCGTTTCTTCTTCTCCAAAACCCTCTTTATGGATCCTTTCTTCTTCCCCACAGATGACGACGACCTTATCTTCACTGACAGCACCACCACTACCCCTTCAATCCACGAACACAAACTGTATCTCGTTCATCACAGGTATATATATATTACTTCAATTGCTGCTGCTTCAGTTTATTATAAAAATCCCAACTTTCACATATTTGCCCTGACCCATTTAAGAAAGATAGTCCCAAGTCCCAACTTTACGTATTTTCCCTTAGCGGTCCCATACCAAGAATACCCGTTGTTTAAAAAGTAACGCGGTTAACTTTTAGTTAATACAGGGATTCTAATAATTAAATTTTGGGGATGTGTGTAAATATTTTACTGAGTTGGGATTAAGTTTGGGTCATGATATCTACACACCTTTCAAGCCAATGATTTCCAGCCCAGCTGGTTTGAGGTGGGAAGGTTTACCTCCTTGGAGGGTTCCTGCCCGGGTTTGGTCTCAGGTTCGAATCCCACGCTCCACCGAAAAAATAACCGCTTGGGTTTGAAAGGAGAAACCCCTATGGTGCTATGAGATTCGATCCCGGGCAGTGGTCGCTTTGCAACATAGGATTTACCGCTGAAACACTACTCTCCAAAAAAAATCTACACACCCTTCAAATTAGTTACATATGTGGCGTATAGGGTTTGCACAAACTCCGCATCATTCTCACACTCAGTTTATCCCACCTATAGCAAAGCTAAGGTAGGGTCTGAGGAGGGTAAGATGCACAAACTCCTATGTGTAATTAATGCCCATCAGTCATGAGTCTTGTCAAGACGGCATATAGGCCTACACGTGATTGACGGAGGGGAGGGGGCACAAAATTCAATAAAGTATCGCCTCGTATGTATGTGATGGCTGTGCCAATACGCGGGGGGGGGGGGGGGGGGTTAGATATGAGCACCCGTAAGTTAAGTTTTTATAAAAATCCCAACTTTGACCTATTGGCAGGACCAACTCAGAAAGATAGTCCTAGCTTTAACTTTTGAATGTATTTTCCTCTGGCGATATCATACCAAGAATACCAGTTATTAAAAACTAATGTGGTTAACTTTTAGTTAATATGAGACTTCTAAAAGTTAAATTTTGGGGATGAAAATATGCTTAAATTCGGGACTGTGTGTAAAGATTTCATGAGTTGGGATTAATCTTGGCGGCCACTAGGTCGAAAATTAAATCCATACTTTGACCTATTGTCCGGGACCCAACTCAGAAAGACAATCTCAACTCTAACTTTTGAATGTATTTTCCTATGGCTATCCCATAACCATCATTAAATAAGTAAAGTGGTTAACTTTTAGTTAATATGGGACTTCGAAAAATTAAATTTTGTGGATGAAATATAATCAAAGTTGGAACTGTGTGTAAACATTTCATGCTAAGTAGGGGTTAATCCCGGCCAATAGGTCAAAATTGAGATTATTAAAATTCAATTTCCCATTTTTATAAAATCTATGTATTTTGATGATTCGATTGGTGTGTTGGATTTGCAGGTGGTGGAATGAGGTTCGAGAGTCGGTGTTTAAGGAAGTGGAAGGTGTGGTGTACACTACAAGTTCTGGTTTTTCCGATGATTTTGAATCAGAGATTGTATTGAACATGAGGAGTGAGAGTGATGGTGACGATTGTGATCAGGGAGAACAGGGGGTTTCCGGGCGGGAATATGCGTTGATTTTGGAATGGATGTTCTACAAGGCTCTTAAATGGTTAGTGGATTTGTGCTGAATTGAGTGACGATTGTGATCAGGGAGAACAGGGGGTTTCCGGGCGGGAATATGCGTTGATTTTGGAATGGATGTTCTACAAGGCTCTTAAATGGTTCTAGGGTTTACTAATTGCTTGTGTGTATTGAGTTATTGATATGATTGTGGTTCTAATAGAATCTTGGCTGTTGTTGGCATTAACTAGTGTTCTAGTCTACGGCTTAGTTTTAAAATGTGAGATACGCTCCGCTCTGTTTTGATCCCAAAAGCTGATGCGCAATGTGGTCGATTTCAGAAAAATGCACGCATCAGGAGTTCATTATGCGCTTTATAGCGCATCATCCTAGCATCATGTAATGCATCGCATCACCTGATGCGATTTCATCGTGCGCATCACGCATTATGCGCTCCTGGTGCGCACATTTTAAAACCAAGGTCTAGGGTTTACCTGTGTGCACTGATTCATTACGTTGTGATTTCTGATATGATTATGAATGTGCTTCTTACAGAATTTAAGCTTACAATAGTTTTAGCAGATAGCTAAAATTAGATTAGAATTTGGTTTAGAGGTCAACCCAACAGTTCACTTAACACTAATGTACATGGTAATGGTAATGGTAATGGAATGGAAAACTTACATGGGAGTTCATCAAACTGTAATTAGATAAATGATAAAATCTAAGAAAGTTACAAGGGGTTTTGTAACGACATTTTACATTATAGATATTACTTTTGTGTGCTCTGATGTTTATCGCTTGGTATTACTGACCATCAATAATATGCTCTTCTTTGCAGGCATTATGATATGAAGAATGCTGAGAGCTTAGTAGCCACAGAAGATAATAAGGCAGACATGTTTTTCTTACAAGTCAGGCTTTCGATTTCTAGGATAACAAATTCATTGGTTGTAAAGATTAACGAAAAGGTATATAACTAGTTTTTTTTGCACCCCCCCCCCTCCCTTCTCCCCCCCAGTTTTTTCGTGAAGATTATCATTGTTCTAAAAATGCCGTTATTATCTCAGTTGTATTGGTTTGATCAGATCAGAATATTAAACTTGTGGACTAGACATTCTAGTTTCTACTTTGTTCTTTGCCTTTCTTCTTGTTGCCATTAACTTTCGAATTCATTCTGGTACAACTTGATCCATTATGTCGTTATTATCTACATCTCTATATAACCTTGTATATCCAGCCAGCCAATGTGAATTATAATATTTTCCTTAATTTAATCTATGTTGTTCAGGACAACGAGTTTCGAGCTTTTAATAAATCCTGCCAGATATTTAGTGTCAACTCTGGCTTGGTGAGTGGCTTTTGGCATCTTCTGTTTATTTGTTACGGTCTTGTGGACTTTATTGAAGTACTCTGTATATTTTGCAGTTGAGGATATGGGATTTTTCAGGGCAAATTACCAAGTCTTTTCTACAAGCCAAAACGTTACCTGATAATTCAGAACTAGTGAATGAGGAGGTAGTTACTTTGTATGTTACCTTACCAATCAACCAACCGTCTTGGGCTAGTCTATGTTTTAAAAAACGCGCTTAAGCGCAAAGCGCACCTAGGCGCAAATCCGTGCGCCTTATGTAACTCTAGGCGAGCAGCGTACGAAAAGCGCAAAAAGCGCAAAAAGCGCACTAAAAGCGCAAGAAAAACGCGCTTTTTGTACACATGATGTCTTTGTGCTTAAAATTGTTATACATGTAGCTAAAAAGGTTGTACATTTTAGTTAAATCATATATATACCTTATTTGAATCAATATTTTGAGTAAATAATGCTAAAAACCTATATAGCATATATATAAAAAATTATATAATTGTCTTGCGCCTCGCATACGAAAAGCCCACCGCTTTTGGCTTTGCGCCTCGGTTTTAGACCTCGTCGCTTTTGTGCGCTTCGCGCTATTTAAAACCAAGCTTTGGCAACCATTTTTGGTTATTTTTAGTTATTCATAGAACCAGCTGTTAAACTGTCTATATGTTACTGCAGATTTTTTTGGAGTTACAAGTGTATGGTTTATCTTATGATATTACGCTAAAAGAAAATGAGATGGTAATTGAAGACTCGGAAACTGAACCAAAGGTGAATAATGGTCAGTTTGACAAAGTCAAATCATATGTCACACTTGGTGAACCACCACTTGCTAGTAGCTTCAATGAACGTTACAATTTGGGTTTGACGGGATTATATAATCTTGGTAACACGTGCTATATGAACAGTGCAATTCAATGCTTGGTGCATACTCCACAGCTTGTTGATTATTTTCTTGGGGACTTCAGAAAAGATTTGAACTTTGAAAACCCTTTGGGCATGAATGTATGTATATTGCAAATATTTTATTATACAATTTCTTGAATAAAAAAAAGATTATGAAATTAATTATTTACCCATGTAAACAAGGGTAAGCTTGCTTTAGCATTTGGAGACTTGCTTAGGCAACTATGGACACCTGACACTACGTCAGTGAACCCGCGGGTATTCAAGTCAAGATTAGCTGCTTTTGCTCCTCAATTTGGTGGCTATAATCAGCATGATTCTCAAGTTGGTGATCTTCATTTTTTATAACTATGATACGTATTATTATTATTATTATTATTATTATTATTATTATTATTATTATTATTATTATTATTATTATTATTATTATTATTATTCGTTGTTATTATTATTCGTTGTTGTTGTTGTTGTTATTATTATTATTATTATTATTCATTGTTTGATATGGTATATCATAAAGTTGCTTACTTTTAAATATAGGAATTTCTTGCTTTTTTACTGGATGGACTTCATGAAGATTTGAATCGTGTTAAAATCAAGCCTTATATCGAAATAAAAGATGTTGATGGAATTCCAGACAAAGAAGTAGCAGATGAACACTGGAGAAACCATTTAGCTCGCAACGATTCTATAATAGTTGATCTGTGCCAGGTCAGCACTCTATTTTTTTCCGTTTAGTCAATATCTTATTTGTATCATGTATTATTTTATTCTACAGGGGCAGTATCGGTCAACTTTAATATGTCCTCTTTGCAAGAAGCATTCTGTTACATTTGATCCATTTTTGTATCTATCTCTACCTTTACCTTCAACAACAATGAGGGCTATGACATTAACCGTGTTGACCACCGACGGGTCAAATATGCCAAGTCCAGTAACCGTCACCGTTCCAAAGTTTGGGAAGTTTAAGGATCTTATTCAGGCTTTAAGCACTGCTTGTTCTTTAAGGGATGATGAGACTTTGCTTGTGGCTGAGGTATGTATATATAATCTTCTTTTAATCCCCGGTTTTCCATGGTTACAAAAGTATTAATTTAATATTTTCGGCAGATATTCAACAATCGTATTCTTCACTTTTTGGATAAACCATATGATTCTTTAGAATTGGTTAGGGATTATGATCAGCTTGTTGCTTATAGGCTACGTAAGGATCAAGATTCACTACCATTGGTTATGTTTACACATTGCCATTCCGAAGAGTAAGTTTTTCTAAAAACAGTTACTTGTCATGTTTTTTAATCTCTTAATATCCTCACATTGGTTTTAAAAAGCGCGCTTGAGGCGCGCTTAAGCGCAAAGCGCACCTAGGCGCAAATCCGTGCGCCTTATGTAACCCTAGGCGAGCAGTGTACAAAAAGCGCAAGAAAAACGCGCTTTTTGTACACATGATGTTTTTGTGCTTAAAATTGTTATACATGTAGCTAAAAAGGTTGTACATTTTAGTTAAATCATATATATACCTTATTTGTATCTGCATTTTGAGTAAATAAGCTTTTTGTACACATGATGTTTTTGTGCTTAAAATTGTTATACATGTAGCTAAAAAGGTTGTACATTTTAGTTAAATCATATATATACCTTATTTGTATCTGCATTTTGAGTAAATAATGCTAAAAACCTATAGCATATATAAAAAAAATTATATAATTGTCTTGCGCCTCGCGTACGAAAAGCTCACCGCTTTTGCGCTTTGCGCCTCGGTTTTAGACCTCGTCGCTTTTGTGCGCTTTTTAAAACCATGCAGTCACAGTATAGTTTATTGGCATCAGGTCAAACGATCAAGGAGGTCCACCTTTTAAAAGATTTGGAATTCCTCTAGTAGCAAGGATTCTCGAGCGTAGCGACGGTTTGGAGTTGCATAAGAAATTTCTTCATTTACTTGATCCACTTGTGATGCCGGCAGAATTTTCTCTAGATTATTTAGATGACGAATCTGTAAACAATGCCAATCAAGACATTGAAATCAGTGATGTGGCGATTGATGATGCGTCAAGCAGTGGTGAAGTAAAGGTAAAATCTTCTGTGGATGAACGCTTTTATTTCTCACTAGAAACAGAAGGGTATTTTCCTGAAATATCCAAGATTGTAATGGACGAACCATTATTAATCCCGGAAAGTCGTAAAATTTCCATCCTTGTTTCGTGGTCCGATGAAGCGTTGAAGCAGTATGACACTTGTATTTTAAACCGTTTACCAGAAACAAGTGCGTCTCCGTTACTTTCAAACAACCTGCCAGAATTGGTTTCTTTGTCTAAATGCCTTGAAGCTTTCTTGAAGGAAGAACCATTGGGACCCGAAGACATGTGGTATGTTTCACAGTTTCAGTATTGTGCTAATTCATATTTAACGAGTATTAATTCGGGATATTATTAAATGGAAAAAAAAAAAAAAACAGGTACTGCCCTAAATGTAAGGAACACCGGCAAGCTAGCAAAAAGTTGGATCTGTGGAGATTGCCAGAAATACTCGTTATCCATTTGAAGAGATTTTCATACAACCAATATCACAACGACAAACTAGAGACTTTTGTTGACTTTCCGATTGTTGACCTTGACCTTTCGTACTATACGGTTCACATGGATTCTCAGCCATCTATTCGCTACAAACTGTACGCAGTTAGTAATCACTATGGCGGCATGGGTGGTGGCCACTACACTGCTTTTGCACAAGTAAGTTATACGTATAAATCATTGTATTGAAATCATATAGTTATGACTTATGATCTAGAGACTTAACTATATGTTGTTGGCAGTGTGGTGAGCAGTGGTATGAGTTCAATGACAGCCATGTTTATCCCATTAGTGAAGGCCAAATCAAGACATCTGCAGCCTATGTGCTGTTTTACAAGAGAATTTGAGATAGATATTATATGGCCCAATAGTAGATTTTGGGCCCATTTAATTTATACATTACATTACATCTGATAGAAATAGGAGGGTGGACTGTGCTGTAAATGTGATGTGTTTTTTTTTTTTTTTGGCCAGCCACCACCTCAGCTACAGCTTCTTTTGAAAATCATTTTATCAATACAAACCGGTAAAATACCATGTTTTTTGTGTTTACGTTTACTGATTAAGAAAAATGAAATTGTTCGTTTTTGCTTGTTCATTCTATTTTCAGCATAAACTCATGATTTTTTAGAACCAGTGGTTGGATTGCTTTTTTAGTTGCCTGGTTATGTCGAATTTTGTTTGAACAGGTGACCCAGGTTTAGTCTTCATAGATTGTAGTTGGAGTTCTATATTTCTCTAGTCTATAAGAAGTTATTATGAGTTGTATCATAAATCTTAGCCAAACACACCCTCTAGAAGCTTCAGGTAGTGCAATGATTTCAGCAGGAATTAAGGATGTTGCATCAAGTGTTTGTTTTTAAGAATGACACATAATTGCAATTCCTCTACTCACAAATATGTATCCAGTTTGAGATCTTTCCTTACCGAGATTTTGTGTTCGTATAACCAACGTATCCTTCTTTTGAATCGTTTGGATGAACCAAGCCTAAATCTGCAGTTCCTCGAAGGCATGTAAAATATGTTCAATCACATTTTAGTAGGGGATGAACAAAATCTTGCTAATAAATCAACAAAGCAAGAAATGTCAGGTCGTGTATAATTAGTAAGAAACATAAGAGCTCCAATTGCACTATTATTTGGTATCTTCGACTCTTCGTACCAAGTGTCTCTTCGCTATCCTTGCAAGGACGTAATGGATCTTTGTCAACATCGAGTGATCTAACAACCGTTGTGGTGCTCGAAGGATTTGCTTTCTCCATATTAAAACGTTTAGAAGCTTTTCCATAATTTCATTATCCATATTAGGGATGAGCTTGGTACCATAGCGTACTAAACTGATCCCAATACTGATTTTGCCAAAACTTGGTACCGATAACGAAAGTATACAGTACAGTGCCAGTAACTTAAGGTAAAATTCGGGTTTTATTTGGTACTGAACCGATACCGAAAATAACACTACCAAAAATCTCTAAAACTTGGTACCGAAAATGGACAACTGTCGATATTTTCTACCAAAATGCTCATCCCTAATTCATATACTCAATGTGGCCAATGTAAGAGTAGCCAACTTTGTTTAGATGGGAGGTTTCATGTTCATTACATGGGAATGGAGTGTTAAATAATATTGGTGTAAAAGTAGAGGAGTAACGTTAGCTAAAAAAACCTTCAATGTGCAAACTAGACGGTATTTGTTTTTTTCTAACCTCTTTCATTTCAAATTCATTCTTTAAACGAATATTTACCTCATTAATTTCTTTATGCATCCCAATAAGATTATTTATATAAGCTTAATTTATCAAATAGTCATTCAAATGATTGTATTATGTCTTTTCTGGTTGTTCCAACTCATATACATTAGGGTGACAATTTGTGTATACCTGACTTGTTAAAACACAAATATGAAACACGTAGACACGATCACGGAGTAAAGATTGCTAATCAACGTCCACGTCATCATCCATGTTAGTGATGCATGCCATGTCATCATCCACGTCAGCGTGAGCATGCCACATCAGCGTCCACGTTAGCATCCACTAGCTGATTTAGTTCTAGTTAACAAAGGTTCATTACTGGTCAATACGTTGAAATTGAAATTGTTGTTGAGAATTCTTGAAGTACAGATTATTGTTGGCTGGAGTATTAAAATCCAACGTCCCTTCAAAAAATAACAATTTACATGTAAAACTAGATTTTTTGCTAAAATAACAAATGAAAGCACATAAAAGGTAGCAATCTTTTCTAATTTCTACTGTTTGCCCTTCCTTGACGCCTCTCATCTTTGATCTACTTTCTAATTTCTGTTGGTACGTTCCATCTTTGATTTATTTGCATGTTCGTTCCTTTGTTTGTTAATGGGTTTGCTACATTAGTGTCATAACATCATCTTTGTCCCTTTTATTTTATGCCCACCAATTGTTCGATAAAATTCCCCAATGAAAACATCAGTAGTAGAAACAAGTATTACTTGTTGTTTCTTTAAGGGGTACCAAGTGTCTGATACCAACCAAGATTATTCATTCTGTATGTGAATGAACTGTATGGTTGTAGATGCTTTTCTAAGGATTCATAGTGGTGAGTATGTTAGCTGGTGAGTATTAGGCTGATGATAGTCAGTTAATGAAAGTGAGTGTATGAAAGTTTGCTTTGTCCCCAGATGAGAAAGACACCAATTTAAGATGATTATTATTATTATTATTATTATTATTACTTTTTTAAAGATTTAACTAAATAGTGATTTTATAATGAATTAGTAATCTAATACATTGAAATAGAAGGCAAACGGGCAACTAAGATCATAGTTTGAAGAAATACGTTGTTTTGTGTTTATGTTTGTTTGTTTCTTTGTTTTACTTTACTTTACTTTACTTTCATTCACCTTTGAATTGCAAAGAAAATTTCCTTTTAAAAAGCATTTCTTTTTTGTTGGTATGATCTTGTTATCGCTTTTGGTTGCTCACAGTTTTATCTTCAACTCCAGTTTATGTTTCTTAATTTTGTGGACTTTTTCTTTAAAAAAACAGCATAATGCTTAGTGTTATGCTAAAAGATTTAGGTAAAAAGGAAATGGGTCGAGTTAGTCAAACGTTGAAAGTCATACATAATGTATTCGAATGCATAAAACCTTCTAAATCGCTCTCTTAAAAAATGTTGAGATTAATATCGTCCACTTATAATTTTGTAGTCATAATCGACATATTAGTTCTGTATGAACTATGAAGTTTAGAAATCAGGTTTGTGGGTTGGCATTTCCTAAACTGACCCTATTTGCTGTGTGTTAAAAGTCACCCGTTTGTGACTTGCTGTACCACCCACACATGTATTCACTGCCAAAAATATTAAAGTTCTATTTGCACAAATAGATGATGGCTGCAAATAGCACTGATGTGTGTCTAGTTGTATGTGTGTTTGCGTATGCTTCAATATATGATGGCTGAAAATAGGACTGATGTGTTTGGGTTGTGCTTTGTTGTACAGAATGCTATTTTTTCTCTGTTCATTTACGTTTCTAGTTGATAAATGATTTAACAACTTTTATGCTCATTTTTTTAGTTCCTGTCTTTTGCATGGTTATCTAGTGAATACCAATGCTAGTTACCAACGGAACCTAGTCGTTGCCATGACCGAGATTTCAATTAATCATCAACAAGAGGATTCTTAAAATACATTTGAGTAGATACTGAGGCATATTTTCGTTTACAACTTGACAAAATCTTCAAGTTTTGGGGCACTTTGTCATTTTACAATTTTCCGACAAGTTTATTTCTTTATTTATTTTTTTTTTTGTACAACTTAATTGAAACCAAATTGATCCTCGAGTGGCCTATGGATATACTATCACATAAAAACAGAACAGAAGGGCTTAAATTCTAGCAGTATTAAGGTGTGTAATAAAAGTGTTGGTGGGCATTGGTGCAGATTGATCAAAATTTGCTGGAAGTTTGGTGCAGATTTATGTGAGAAGCAATGACATCAGATTGTTCAAAGTTAGGAGATAAATTGATTCTAAGAGGGCTGATGTTTCATGGTTATCATGGAGTGAAACAAGAAGAAAAGAGACTTGGCCAAAAGTTCTTGATAGATGTTGACGCTTGGATGGATCTTCGTACACCTGGTCAGTCTGACAACATGTCTGATACAGTCAGCTACACTGACATTTATCGGTAATAACTCTCTTGACCTTTTAGTTTTGAACCAACAACAAAGTCAATAACAATAATTTGGCTACATTATTACACATAAAGTTTCTTAAAGTCGAAAAATTGTGAGCTAAAAGTGAATATATCGCACCAAAATGCGTCATGCGTCTAATTTTTTACCATTGTAGTAACCTTCTATAGCAGGTTAAACTGGTGCTTGCTATATATGGTTACCTATACTCACTTACTCAGTGGTTAATGTTGAAAGTATGTTACGTACCCAAGAAAACACATTTTTTCTTACATATGCCACAAAGGTGTAGTAAGTTACATTTTTTGTGTCCCTTAGAAAGAGCAAATGGCTTGAAAATACTCTAGAAAAAAAACCATTGAACTTTTAAAAACGTTCCATTTAAGGTAACACTCTAAGATAGCCACATGGTCAAAACGTACAAACACGTCAGCTGCCACATCATCAGATTTTCTCTGTAATGGGTCAAATGACCTTTTAGATCAAGTTTGAAGTAGGTTACCCGGCTCAGATTATATTTTTGTTTGAAGTTTGATAGTTTTTTTCGGGCATAAATTCCGTTACTTGAAAGTTGAAACAGGATCGGACCAAAGTTTGTTTTACCAGTGTCTATGATAATTCTTTTGACTTTTAGAGTTGACCAACTGTCACTGGCTGCTTAGAACTTCCTAGGTTTTGTAACTTCTAAAATTTTTCTTTAGTATTTGTAATTTTAGGTGAAATAATATTATTTATGTTCACATGTGACAGCATTGTGAAAAATATTGTAGAGGGTCCTTCTCAGAACCTATTAGAATCGGTGGCTCAACTTATTGCCACAACAGCCTTCAACAACCACTCCCAAATATCTGCGGTTCGTGTCGTTGTTGGAAAGCCTCATGTTGCTGTTCCTGGCCCTCTGGACTATTTAGGTGTTGAGATTGTGAGATACAGAAGCACCGATATGCCTCTTTAAGATTATTTGTGGTACAGTTTGCGTACTTGTGCTTCATGAAACTTACTATTAGATTATTTGTTTATGATTTTCGTAATATTACACTGATTGTCCATGCAATAACATACAATACAATGGTCTTTGGATGGACAAACGTTAAAAGACACCTGTAAAGTTGATGTAGAAAGTCTATTTTACCGGTCTGATTAAAAACAATGTTCATTCTCCGCTGACAACACGAATATGAAAATAAGTGTGATTTGAATGTCTCTTATCCGTATTGGGGTGTAACCTACACCCCAGATGGCCGCAACACTCTTCAGAGAGTGTTGATTGTTTTTGACTTATGATCTTTACTCTAAGGCATTGAGCTGCAGCTCAATGTATGGACTTGGCACAAAAGCTGGAAGAAAAGTAGACATAAGCCACAACACGGAGAGCTTAAGCCGCGTCACGAGTGGGGAACTAGAAACCATGCTACTAGGGGTCCTAAGTCAAGGCCTAGAAGACAAGACCAAATATAGAGAGACAAATATAAGTATGGAAATACCAAAATCGTATTGATGGGGTACCGCCCAAAACAACCAACGGCGCATGGTGTCACATAGCACTAGCCGAATTCAAGTATAAATGGACCGAAAAGCCGCGGCTAAGGGGAGAGAACACATGCGAACCGCGGGACATACATGTTGCAGCGCGGGTAAGACATGACACGAATGGACTCCAATACTTAGAAATATTAAGGCTTGACAACTAGTAATAAATGGAATGAATGAGGCATGATTCGCATACAAGCATATCATTGGCTAACGACGAATCTATACGGTACCATAATAAGATAGGAGGCAGCACTCAAGGTATGCAAAAGATAAAAACTTGACAAACCAGTTGGGTAGAAGCCAAAGTCAATTATTGCGACAAAAAGTATTAATAACATATGGGGCATAATTACGCTAGGAAGGAAAAGATACCTTAAGTAAGTTGGCACAAACCCAAAATGTTGACTACAGGATTCTTAGAATAGAATCCTTGTATAAACCCTGAAAGCCCCAGGGTACTATACGTACTACTCCTAACCAAGGTAATGGACATCACATCCTACACATCTCACTTCCACTCTTTACTCACATTCCAACCTCCTCTCTAACCCGCAATCCGAGTTAACAACCCACCTAAGACTCACTAGTCGAAGGTATTCACTCCAACCTTGCACTACTTCAAGGCTTGTAACCTCTAGGTTAAAAGTCTTGTAGCAACACGTATCACTTAAGTCACTCAGCTTCTTTCCCCCTAAAGTAAGATGTTTGATTACATTTGTTATTCGAATAATGAAAATATTGGTTGTTATATTGTAAAGTTTTCCCTTGGTTAGTATGCCATTGTTGTTTCTATTGAATGTCATGACTTATCACATCCAGTGGCGAAGGTTAGTGAGGACTCGGGGGTGCCCCGGCCCCCACCGTTTGGCTCAGTGATGGAAGTTTGCGATTTTCGAAGGTAATTTTTATATGGACTGAGTCTGACCCCACTTATTTGATCTTCCAGCCCCTATCAAAACGAAAAAATTGAGTCCGGCCCCCACCGATTTGATCTTCAAGCTTCGCCACTTATCACATCAAATGGTTTTCTCATTAAGTTTACCGAATTGAATTTAAACGTAAAACACATACACATGTTATTTGGTCCCTTGTGTAATCAATATCTCATGAAACTCTTACAAGTTTGTGTTCGCTTATTCGAGTTAACTTTTTATGATGTCATACGTCATGGATTGCTACACTCAAAAAAACGGCTGACTCTAAAATTCTCCTATTATCCACAATTTAAAACGTGTTGATAGTTGTAAACTACATCCCTTATTTAACATCTCTCTTATAAAAAAAGTTAATATGATCTTTTTGGCAGGGGCGTAGCCAAGTACGACTCAGTGTGCGGCCACACACCTTGAAAAAAAATTAATGTATTTTATATGTGAAAATCCGGATCGCATCCCTTGAAAGTTTGAAAAAAGCCCCTGATCGTACCCAAATCCCTCCGATGACACCGTTTGATAAACAATCATGAATCCGCCACTGCTTTTTGGTGGTCTCGTATTGGAGGTCATGAGTCATGACTTGTTTGGACTAAGGGTTAGACTATAGGGAGTGGAGGGGGGGGGGGGAGAGGGGGGTGAAGCGCCATGTGACACTTGTGGGTCCTGTGTGGGGGGGGGGGGGGGGAATGTAGGGAGTGGAATGAGGGAGAAGAGGGGGGAGGAATATTATTATGTGTGTGTTAGATTCAAAAAAAAAAACACCAACCAACCAATTGGATGCTGCCACCTCACAACCCAAAACCCCCACGCCCGGCCTCCTCTCCCCGCCGAACATCTCCGTCCTTTTCTCCACGCCCCTAAGGGGTGGTGTTCCCGCCATTGAAGTGTTCCCGCCCCCTTCTTCCAGCCCCCACTCCCTCCACTCTTAGAGAAGAATAAAATGGAAGGCTTGGACAAAGTAATGGTTTTTAATGGAAGTTTCGAATATATCCTATCTTTTCTTGTCATTTTCTTATCTTTTTAAACACTTTATCCTTTTCTTTAAATTAATACACTTTATTAGATACTCAAGCTTTAAATAAATAATAAAAAACATATTTACAAAGCTTCCAATCCCTTGTCAAGACAGTTAAAATGAGTTATTTTTTGTTTATTTAGTTTCTAAAAAAGGCACCATTAACAAATATAAATTTTTGACTTACAATGATACAATTGTGGGCTTGTGGCATCGTATAATTTTCTCTTCAACTATTGATGGTTTTTTATATGGAAAGCTTAATTACTTTTTTTTTTTTAAAATCAACTTTCATTAAACCAAACACAATTAACTATTCCAAGGCGGAATAGTAAGCCGAAAACGGAGTACAATTACACTTAATTCATGTGTATAAAGTCTCATTAAAAAAACATACATGATTTAGTCATCACTTGTTTAAAAAAAATGTTTAATTCATGTGATATTTAAAAGTTGGTTTCCTAAAGAATATAAAATATACTGAAAATCATACATCAAATACATATTTAAACCGAGGGAATATTGTCCTTTTTATCTTGACAGGCAATGTTGTTGTTTAGAGAAAAGAATATTTAAGTATGATATTCAACTCCTATTACTATACTCTATCGAACACATCACGAAACGAATAACACATTCGTTCCATTTCTTTTTATCATTTTTTTAATCGGTTAAAGAAATTGATGTTACACACTGACTTGGTTACTTTTATTAGATTACACAATTATCCATTTATATTATGCACTTTCTTTTATCATAGTTAAACGTCTCTATTGACTTACTATGAGCATACCTTTTAAGTAATTACTTTAATTTACAATTATTTCAAGTCTTCAACCTTACAAAAACTAATATAAGACAGAATTACCCGGATTGTCCTTTAGTTATACATGAAATTGCATCTTATGTCCTTTTTTAAAATTTTTGACTCCTTATGTCCTTTGTTTTATACACTTGTTACACCTTATGTCCTTTAGACCAAACCCAGTTAAATAACTCAGTTAAGTTGGTCACGTGCCCCTCAGATGAGGGGCAATCCTGTCTTTTCACCCTCAATAAAGGACAATCTGTGTAATAATAATAATAATAATAATAATAATAATAATAATAATAATGACCCCTAAATACTAACATAATTACAAACAGAAGTCTTTGACTCCCCTCTGTTGACCATAAGGACACCACACCTCCACCAACAAACACACCAAATCATCATCATCTCCTCTCCCTATCCACCTGCACCGCCACCAACAGTCCACCACCAAATCCAACCTCCTCTCCCACCTCCTCCTATCCTTCCAATCCTCCCGACCAACTCTCCATCGTCCCCCCCCTTACCTACTCCCCTTCCTTCGATGTCTCCCTCTCCTCATCCCTCTCTAACAAAATCAAATCAAAAATTTCCACAACCCCTTCCACCATAAGAAATTAAATCAGGGTTTCATAGTTCTTGAAATAAATTTAGGGCTGAACTTGATTAGACCCCCATATTCGACTCTTCAACCATACACCAACACCTACAAACCACTGTGAACCACCATTGTCCTCCATCTTAATGACTGTCAACCATCGGGTCTCCTTCACCCCCCCCCCCACCCTCACCCAACCTTACTCCTTCCATATTATTATTATTATTATTATTATTATTATTATTATTATTATTATATAAAGAGATAGAGAGATAATGAGCTAGAGAGAGAACAGAGGACAGAGAGAGAAAGTGTAGGAGAGAGAGACAGACGGAAAAGGAGATGTGGTGGTCAATAGGTTGGAGGACGGTGGCAGTTTGGTAGGCTCAGGTGGGGGTTATGGTGGACGCAGATGGCAATGATGATGGTCCAGGTTATGATGGCGGTTGATTCTTGAGGTCTGAGTCGGGTCTGGGAGACAAGGGATTGAGGATTTGGAGTTGTGGATTATAACCGGGTCAGTCTAGGAAATAGGTATGGAGGAGGTGGTGGTGGTTACGGCGGCGATGGTGGTGGAGATAGGTATGTTGGTGATGAATTAATGGTGGTTTAGGGTTTGAGTTGTTGAAGGGGTAAAGATGAAGATGATGATGTTTGTCTGATTGTTGAAGGGTTTTTTTTTATAGTTTTATCATGTTTTAAGGTGAAAAGACAGGTTTGCCCCTCACATGAGGGGCACATGACCAACTTAACTGAGTTACTTAACTGGGTTTGGTCTAAAGGACATAGGGTGTAACAAGTGTATAAAACAAATGACATAAGGAGTCAAAAATTTGAAAAAAAGGACATAGAATGCAATTTCATGTATAACTAAAGGACAATCTGTGTAATTCTCTCTTAATATAACGTTATGTAAATTTAAAACATTTAACCTGCATGTTTCCAACCCAAAATAGCAAAGAGAGGCAAATGAGATAGAATTCCATGTTAAACTCGTTTGTTGTAGAATTGTCATCCATGTGCTCTATCATGAACCATTAGGTTTTAGGACTCACATACTTGTAACATTTTCATTTATTACATTTTATGTATAAAAAAGTACAACTACATATTTTTTTTATTTTATGACTGTCAAATTATATTAAAATAGGCAGATGGGCAACAAGCTGCGCCGCCACATAACTGTTCACATAATATTAAAAAAAAGTATTAGATCTTATATTCCAATTTACAGCATAACCTATAAACTAGAACTTTCTTTTATTTAAACCGCAAAACTGTTTTGTACCCAAATTTCTTAAATAGTTTGATTAAAAAATGTTTTACAAACTGTTACTTTTTATGCATACAAGCTCTCAGTAACATTATAAACTATAGATGTTTTGACAAACATGGTCACAACTCGAGTTAAAAGCACCACTCAAGATCGACTCAAGTTATGATTATGTTTGTCAAAACATCTGTAGTTGAAGTTACAAATTGTATAATTAAATAACTTTATTAGGTATTTAGTCATAGTGTAAGAGGATTGGGTCACTTTACCTTGAAGTCCTTACTGCTTCAAACTTATTTTTGCATCATGAAAAATCAAGTATTTTCTCAATGTAAGCATATTTCAAAGGTTTTGTCAATCTCGTAACCCTTGGTTGATTGATGGTCATTGATTAATTAGTTAATAATACGCTATTTTTGTTTGGTCTGTGAAAATTTTATTTACCAGTATCTAAGGACATGTGTTTGGTTGTCAATCTATCCTACCATTTTTACGAGAAACACAATTTTATTTAATCTAACATGTGTGTCAAGCATTTTCATACGTAACAAATTTCATGTAGAAGATTGTAATAACCAACAAATACTTATGCATAGTGTTTACCAGATATAGGGAGCACAAAATTGAGTTTTATGGTTAGATAGTTGAAGGGTAACACCCTGAAAACAGACATGAACCTCTAACCACAACAAAAGTTTTCGAACCATGAGACATAGTGTCATAACAGGATAAGTAAAAGATGGCCGAATGTAACAAGTGTAGCTGTGTAGGAACGACATAAAAGATGGACTGGATATCGTTAGTGCCATAGACTCCGACACCATCCGATCCATGTCTCCACTCATTGATGGTTATCAAGAAAGACGTGGAACCACAAATAACTAAACTAAAAGCTACAGAAAAAGACGAGTAATAATTTATTAAACTACACTCTTAGCACAACCTTTCTACCTCGCAAATCCTATAAATAACAAAGCTATTGGTAGAGTATGGAGAGAGTAGGACGTAGGCAAACCTTACCTCTATCTACGTGGATATAGAGACTGCTTCTAGAGAGATTCTCAACATGAGAAACAAACTATACACAAACAACAAAAACTAAAAAAACAAAATCAGAGGCTTACCAAATGATAAAAGATCCGGTGAAAGAGTGACATAGTAAAATAGAAACATATAATCGAAATATGAACAAATATAACCTCATAAAAAACAACATATACATCATATACGGTAAGACAATCACATGCAAAGTTCACTTAAAGTCCCACACAAGGAAATTGAATCCCCTAAAACAAGGCTAATACACATATATACAATTGAACTTAACTCTTAATATTCACTATTCTCATACTCTTATCTTGTGACTGATTCTTACGCTAGATAGTTGTCACAGAGTGTTGGTTTTGCAAAATCATCATTGACGAAGTTGTTATCAAACTAATCATGATGGAGAAGTATCGGAGATCTTTGCTATAAGATTCTTTGAAGTTTCAATTGCCTTCTTATAAACCTCACTTAAAACAACAAGGCCTGCTATGGAACCGCGCCTAGGGTGTGACCACAACTATGCCGGAGCCACATCAAACCCCTCCTACACGGTGTTTCACACCAAAAAACCTGCAAAAGTTGTGCCACCTAAGGTTGAGTCAGATGGTTCACATCCTTGGGCACGGAACCGTAACACACGGTCTAATAACAAATTATCATTCGATTCTCGTGTAGAATCAACAATAAACCCCTCTATGTATCCTTAATTCCTTATTATTTAAACCTTCTCTTTATAAATAGAGTATACTGTAGCCAAACGTATGTATGATTAAGCAATGTGTACAAGTCGATTGTCATGTTTACTCTATGATACGTGTCCACTTTCTTTAAGCTTTTTAATCCACTTTCTTTAGAAAATAAATATAATAAAATCAAAAGATCATAAAAGCTGTGTCTGCAAATTCAAAGTTTCAATAAAAATCCATCTGCTAAATTCCCTCATAAATGAGTCCAGTTGTGATCTTTAAACTACTAACAACAAGGCAAAGACTTTATGAGTCCAACTGTACACAATCACAGCCACATAGTTCTTTATGCCCACAAACAACACAACACGTCTCAATCAATTACCATTGACCAAAGCAACGTTGCTTCCTTCCTTCCTTCATCTTATGATCTCCAATAAACTCAACCTTTCTTGTTCCTTCTAATTCTGCTTCATAATACCCAACCTGTAAGTATAATATCATCATCAGTTGATCACCACTTGATTCATCATCTGAATATGATCATAAAGTTATGGACTTTGTTCGTCTTTTGGCCTGTTTTATTTTGGCCAGACCATAATAATAATATTAATAATAATAATATCCCCTGTATGAGGTTTTCTTTAATAAAGATCAGTTCTTGACTTATTTGCCATTTTTAGGATTACCCTTATGAAAATTCAATGAAATTTTGAATCTTTTGCATATGGGTATTATTAAAGACAGCAAATTTGTACATTTTTGGTCTTTATTGTATACTGTAGGTAGGCAAGTATCCCTGTTTGAGTTTTTTATAATAAAGATCATTTCTTGACTTATTTGCTAATTTTAGGATTACCCTTATGAAAATTCAATGAAATTTTGAGTCTTTTGCATATGGGTATTATTAAAGACATCAAATTTGTACATTTTTGGTCTTTAATGTATACTGTAGGTAGGTAAGTATCCCATGTATGAGTTTTTTTATAATAAAGATCATTTCTTGACTTATTTGCTAATTTTAGGATTACCCTTATGAAAATTCAATGAAATTTTGAATCTTTTGCACTTGGGTATTGTTAAAGGCATCTAATTTGTACAACTTTGGTCTTTATTGTATCAAGTAGGTTAATTTTCTTGACTATGATTATATTTGATGATGTGGAGTTATACAGGAGTCCAGATTATATTGGAAGATCAGAGTCACATACAACTTAATAGATGGAGGAAAAAGAAAGCATAACTCAGTACCGAGATAAGCTGGACAAAACACTCATGTCTAATGATCTTTCTAATATGGAATTCTTAAGAACTCTAGTTGAAAATCAAATGTCAAAGTCAACACAAAGTGAAGATCAAGGTTTCTTTTTTGTATATGATTTTTAGTATTGTTGATGACACGTCTTGCGAATTGTTGATTTCGTTTGTGTATTGATTACAAGGATTTTGTGGTATGCAGAAGTTAATGATAATTTAGTTCAAAAAAGAACCAAGGAAGTGGCTAACTTTATTAGCATGCTTAGAAGTGCTTCTGGAAATGTTGTTGAAGGGTCAAAAGCTAATGATATACCACATGGTGGTTGGAAAGTATGTCATATTAATGTTATTATTATTTATATATTTTCTTGATTTTTTTCATCTATTATGTCCATTATGTTGAACCATTGGTGGATCTAGTACTGCGTTTTCGATAATATGGGGGGGGGGGGGGGGGGGGACTCGGCACATATAAATTTTTCGGTAAAAATTACACTACGAAAAAAAAATGTTGGTCCGCCTATGTATTGAATCGTCTATTTTTTTCAGTCATTTAAGATTTCAAATTTGTAAGGTGGTTAACCTTGCTAATCTTGTTGAACAGATAAAACAGGATACTGAAGATTGTCGTGTGATGTATAGGGAGGGACCCGCTGGCACTCCGTTACATACATTACTTGCGGAAGGATATGTAGACGGGCCTCTAGATGTTTGTAAGTTTGGTTAAGGCATTTCATGCATTTGTCCACACGTATATTTTTTTTAAACGATATGTTTGAAAACAGGCATGTGCATAACATGGGAGGCGGGACTTTACCAAAAATGGTAAGGATGTTCTTTAGTTATAGACTTTCTGCATAATTGTGAATGTGCTTTTGTTTGGCAAGCAAACCGTCTTTTTTCCATTGTATGCTGAAGCTAACCTATTTGACCACAATTACTCAGTAATCTCTGCCATAGAGGTGTCAATTTTGCCCCATTTACTAATGAATAGGACAATTTGGATTTGTGTTTTTATCCCAAACGGGTCAAATAAAAAACGTTGAGCTAAAGGGGAAATATGCCAATGGGTCGAACGGGTCAATTTGGTTAAAAGTCGCACAAAGTTTAGTTTAATGCATACATAATTTACAACCTCAAAAATCCTTTTCATTCAAATATCCCGAATATTTTTGTAATAACATTGTTTCTATAACCATAATTAACTCATTAATTTATATAACATATTTCATAATGTAAATCACAAGATGAAATCCATGCCATGATTGTTGTTTGTTGTCAGGTGGCCTCAGTTTCATATCCCCGCATTTAAGATTACGTATTCAGAATGCGTGAAAAAGGTCAGAATGGGTGAACAAGTATCCTTAGTAAGGTTTGTAAAACTACACCAACCATCTAACTCCATTGTTAAAACCTTGTGTTCTATTATTATATATGGATATTGACATCTAAAGTTCTACATATGTGGAAGAAAGGATGAAGCTTTCATGGCCACTATCAACAAGAGAGGCATTAGTTCATTATGTTACTCTTGAGTACTTCCAAGAGGATCTCATTATACTCCTTTTGAACACGGTAACAACTTGCGTATTATATATAATATATATTTTAAATTTTCAACTATTTACTTGTTGTGCCATTTCATTTTTTTTCAACTGACTAGACATTTAGTTTGATTGGATATTTGTGAAATGTCTAAAAATACACTTCAGATTCCCGAGACAGAGAACATTGACAAAAGCACTCATGGGTTCACGAGAGATGGCATACCCGGTGTCGAAAATGTGACAAGGATAGATGTTGTTGGAGGCGTTGCTTTACAGAAAGTGAGTGCTAATCGAAGCTACTTCCGGTAAAAGATCTCTTTTATTTTTTGTTTAGCGCTTTCTTTTTATTGTTTTCATTGCTACCTTTTATTTTTCGTTCGGCCCTTTTCTTTTTGTGGTAATTTCTTTTATTTGATTAACAACTTTTAGACAAGTTCAGAAAATTCAAACGTTTGCAGGTCGATTGCAAACATGGATATAAAACTTGATTTTGTTCCACCAGCGATAATTAACTTTATTTCGAGGCAACTTATAGGTAGCGGCTTCAAGCTTTATAAAAAGGTGTAGTTCCTATTCACTTCAAAACAGATAGCAAGGCAGCCGCACACTCATCATATGTTTGACTTTCTAGGTCAACTGTGTTATTTTGAATCTCAAACTTGATACTATTTTCAGCACTTTTTTGGTAGTGATTTGGTAACTAAAATGAACTATATGATAAGTACTACAACCTGAGAAATGTTAGTGTTATCACTTTAAAAAAAACATTCATCGATGTTGCATTTATAAACAACGTGGTTTGACCAAAAAGGTCAAACTGCATTTCTCCCATGCTAATTGTACTTCTTACTACAGAAAGTAGCCTCTGTGACCAAAGGTGATGAAGATTTCAGCAAGGCTTTAAAGGAGCCATTTTATGGTCATATTCGTGAAGCACTTTACTCGAAAAATAAGTTATCAAACGGCGGTTTGCAGCAGAAAGAAATCAAATTTGTTGATGGAGTTTTGGAACAAAAAGAAATCAAGATTGACGATGGGGTTTTGGAACAAAAAGAAATCAAGATTGATGACGAGGTTTTAGAACAAGAAACGGTCAATATTGGCCAACCTGAAGAGCATTGTACCACCAAGAAACAAGATACCGATCAGTTGCCAGTTAGTGAAATAGAAGAAGTTGAAGAGGCGTGGCTATCATGCGAAGATACTGATGGTGATGATGATAATAATAATAATATTAGCAACGAGTTATTTGTGGATGGTAAAAAGGAAATAGTTATAGGTCCTGAAGTGAATCAAGCTCTGGGAACACTTGAAAAGGTCATCTCTATCTTTAGAGAATTTAGATTTAGTACTCGATCGTTGTCTCTCTCGCGATCCGTTAACAACGTGTTTACTGATCTTGAAGACGAAAAATCAAACGATCATAAACTTTTAGTAAACAAGTTAACTATGAGGAACTCACAAGAATCAAGGGACAGTCTTTTAAGTCTAAGCTCCAGGTACAAATACTAAGTTTCCAAAATGTTTAAACGCATTCGTACGCGTCACACAATGTTTTTATGTGTTCTTTTTTTTTTCAGGCACAAAGTTGGGTTAGCAGACGACAATGATATTAAGGTGGATGTGATCAAGAACATGGATAAAAGTAGTTTGACCCAGAAAAAGATAAAAAAACAAAGATTTTGCTGTATCAACTTCACCTCTGGAAGGCTAAACTCATGAAAGATTGTTGTCTCAAAACATTTATACGGTTTGGTTATGTTGTATAAAGAGAACTTGGTAGGATTGGCTGAGATTCTTATTATGTTTTTCTTTCAAATATGATTATTATACCCAAGTTTGTAAATGACAACATTTTTTAAAGGGAAAATGACCAAAATAGCCCGTTGACCGGGCGTTTTGCACAAATAGCCCTCTCCACCCTCTTTGGAGAGAGGGGTCACGGTTCCCAACATGCCTGAACCGTCTTCCAAGGGGCTTCCCATTTCAGCCAACCGTCTCCCGCCACGTGTCGTTGTTGATCCCGAGACAGACCTTTCTCTCTCCTGAACCCTCTTTTCTTTCTCTCTCCTCCCTCCTGAACCGTCTTTTCTTTCTCTCTCCTCCTGAACCCCCTTTTCTATCTCTCTCACCCCTCTTTCTCTCCTCCTCACTCTCTCTCTCCCTTCCCCCACAAACCACCACCACCACCACCAACAATTAAAAACATCATCGTCTGCAACACTCCCAAGACCCCTTTGTTTTCCCCAACCAACCAACACCGCCACCTGCAAATGACACACCGTCACCATGAGAGATTTGCATCCTAACGTCAGAAACGTGACTTGTAGGCCGATGGTGGTGATTTCAGGAGGTCACAATGGTGATTTCAGGAAGTGACGTTGGTCGTATCGTTGGTGATGGTGGTATTTTAGGGTTGGAGAGTATGCTAATTGATCTGGTAGACGGCACAAGAAGATAAGGGAGTGAGGGAAAGTGTGCCCATCGGAATAGAATGTCGGGTGTGATTAGGTCAGCGATCTGTTGGTTGGAAGGGATGAGTCCATAGGGAGGTGATGGTAGTGATTTCAGGAGGTAAATCGGTAATGGTATTGGTAGTGATGAAAGTCTGTTGACAGAACTTTATCGATCATTTCATTGATTTATAAAGAAACCGAAAGCAGGTGAAGAAGAGCTGCTAGTTTTGTTGCTTGCAGCCGGTTCATATACGGAAGGGAACACGATTCAAGATTTGGGTTTGTTTAGGACGGCGGTGATGGTAGGTTTAGGGCGGTGGTGATGGCAGAGAGAGAGTGAGGAGGAGAGAAAGAGGGGTGAGAGAGATAGAAAAGGGGGTTCAGGAGGAGAGAGAAAGAAAAGACGGTTCAGGAGGGAGGAGAGAGAAAGAAAAGAGGGTTCAGGAGAGAGAAAGGTCTGTCTCGGGATCAACAACGACACGTGGCGGGAGACGGTTGGCTGCAAATGGGAAGCCCCTTGGAAGACGGTTCAGGCATGTTGGGAACCGTGACCCCTCTCTCCAAAGAGGGTGGAGAGGGCTATTTGTGCAAAACGCCCGGTCAACGGGCTATTTTGGTCATTTTCCCTCCCTTTTTTAAATCCTCCAAAATTGGTCTCACAGTGCTTTTTTATATAAAGTTTTAGAGGGTTTTATTCAACAGCTGATAATATGGTCTTGTGGTGTTTTAAGGTAAGGATAAAATGGTAATATTATATAAAAATTGTACATGCTTTTTTAGCGACTGATAGTGAGAACAATCATCTGAGTTACGATATGTCAATCAATAGAGACCAAATTCATAGTTTCTTAAATGAAAGACCAAAATTGTGGCAACATGTATAAGGGTGGCTGGGGCACTCCCGGCTACGTTGCCAAGCCCCATCAACCCCATCTTGTCACGTCAAATACACATCCCACCTTGTCACGTCAAAAATCACAGAAAAAATTATCAAAAACAATGATAGTCGATCGGTAAGGTGTAGCCGATTGTGAAGCTTTTGACCGTAGCCGTAGGGGTGGCGGCGGTGTAGCCGTTCGGCTACGATAGCCAAAACACCATAGCTAACTAGTGCCCATCCATCTAAGCTTTCTACAACGGGCCCATTAAAAGCGCACAACCATGAATGTTAACACAAATTACCATTAAAAGCGCACAGGCATGAATGATAACAGAAATCACGTAGGTTTTCTCATTTCTTTTTGTTTAGATTTGTCTGAAAAGTTGGTTGCAAGTTTTATTTCTTTCATACTTTAAAGAGGTTTTGGTCTTTTTACAAACTTCAAATGCTTCTTAGACCACATGTAGTGGCAATGGATTTGGGCATTTCACGCCCCAATTCACAAGCAAACACCCCCCCCCCCTCCATCTGGTTTTTGGGTGAATTTCTTACAGGCGTGAAGTATTTCACGCTCTAAACCAAAATCAAACAACCAATAAAATGTCTATATCTCTCTCCCAACCAATCAAATACTATTTATTTTAAATTTAAAAAATAATAATAATTAAGTAATGATTGGAAGGGGCATTTGTGGGGCTTGAAACACTACACCCCTTTTTAATTTCAAGCCGCATGTGAGACCCACATGCCACATGTCACACAATGCTCATGGTGAGGCTTGAAATTTCACTACCACTACACATAGGGCTGTACAAATTGCTTGCCGCTCGTGGATCGCTCGCCGCTCGTTCGAAAAATGCTCGCTCAATCCTCCTCTCGAATGCAAGTGAGCCGTTCGGTTCGGTTCGGTTCGAATAAATTATTATATATTTGTCTTGGGCAAATGTTATATATAAAGCTATAAATATTACTATCATTTGGGTGTGTATGTATAATTATACATACATTCCCAAATCATAGTAATATTTATGGCTTTATATACAACATTTGGCTACGTACACACCCAAATGATAGTAATATTTATACTTTATATATAACATTTGGCCCAAGATAAACAAGTAAAATATAACAAGCCCACTTAATTCAATAAAAATTTAACACTAAGTTTAATAGTAAACCCAAAGTCGTGAAATAATAGTCTTTACTTCATTATGTTATTAGTTGTCCGTTGCTAAACATCGGTTAATATCACCGTACTTCACAATGCGACTCTTGTTCTCTGCAGTATGCTCATCACTTCACTACCTCAATATAAGCCTCATTTTCGGACACTTAAACCTCAATATAAGGTTCAACAACGGACAATTTGGCATTGGGTGTCACCCCGAAAACAGAAACATTGAAGGAACATCCTAATTTTTATGGTTGTCCGAGTTACTCTTCGCTCGTTTCTTGCTCGGCGCTCGCTCGAAAAAAATTCACGCTCGAAGAATGCTCGCTCAGTTTTCGGCTCGGTTGTAAATGAGCCGCTCAGCTCGGTTCGGTTTGTAAACGAGCCAAACACGGCAAAGGTCCGCTCGGTTCGGCTCGGCTCGTAAACAGCCCTAACTACACATGGTCTTACCATTCAAAAAGCTAATATACTGATTTAGACGCATAGTAAAATACGTTTAGATGATTAAACAGATTCATAAACCATCAAATAAGTTTTAACCGGCTAACGGTGCTACATAAACAAAAAGGAAGTTCAAGGTTTATAAAGTCAATACAGAAAACCTTAGGTACTTGTTCAGAAAGTAGACGGATCAAACCGAACCCCACACGTTTACAAATCGTCTTAACCGACCCAAAACTTGTTTTTTTTTTTCGTTTCCGCTTCGGGCTGGATTTCGTGTCGTGTAATACGTTTTAACTAGGGGAGCAAACAAGCCAAGCCGAGACGAACCGAGCCCAAATTCGGCCAGGCTCGGGCTTGCTCTTTCATTAAATATTACTGTAGTTAATATATAAAATAAAATAATAATATGGATAATAGGCTCATCTACATGCCTGAGCTCGATAAGTGAAGCTCGGGTTCGAGCTCGTTTACTAAACAAGCTTATTTTTAGAGGGTGTTTGGGATTGAGTTTCAAACCAACTTATTGACTTATTGGCTTTTTGGAAAAGCCAATAAGTCAATAAGCTGTTTGTGTAACTCAAAAAGTACTTTCTGTTTTGACTTTTGGCTTTTAGCTTTTAAGGGTGGAAAAACTGTTTTTGAAAAGTTAGAAATCCTGGCTTTGGCTTTTAACTTTTAGGAAAAAATTACAAATTACCACCCATACAACAAATATTCACAATAAGTTAAGCAAAACACTTAAAAAAATAACAATCTATTGACTTTTTGACGTTTTCTCATCCAAAAGCTAATCCAAACACTTTTTTTTAAAACTCCTTTTCAAAAAGTCATAAGCCAATAAATTCTTTTGACCAAAAGCACTTTTGCATTTCCAAACTCAATCACAAACACCCTCTTAGGTTTGGGCTCGGCTCCTAAATAGGTCAACAAATAAGCTTGGGTCGACTCACTTACTAAAAAAAACTTTAAATGAGAGGATAAATATTAAAAAAAAACTAATATTACACTAAGCTCGACGGGCCTGACAGGCTTCACATTCCAGGCTCGAGTTTGGCTCGATAAATAAACAATCATTGTTTTAGGTTCAAGCTCGGCTCAACTCGTTTCAATATTTTTAGTGAGTCGATTTCGAGTAACTCGCGAACAGCCCAGCTCGTTTGCACCCTTACTTTTAACCCGGTGATGGTGGACTGGTGGTACTGGCACCTAAACAAAAAAGAAAGTTAAAAGTGTGTTAAGTGAATATCGAAAACCTTAAGGGTATAAATGCAACTTTAAAAATAAAATAGGTTCTTGATGAGAAAGTAACCGCCTCTAATAAAAACAGAAGTTTCTAGACCGTGAAAGAAGCGTCAGAGAAGAAACAATGGGTTGGATATGGAAGGACGACGAAGAAGATGATCGAAACAGAGGTGAATTGAACGTGTTTCACGATTTGGATAGTGGATCTGAAGCACGATGCTCGACGAGGAAGATTATTTCTTCACAGTGCAGAACTGAGGAGGTGGAGCCTGGAAAGTTTATTAAAAAGTGCGAGAAAACTGAGCAGCTTCTTAAAGACTGCGTTGGAAGGTCATTATTATTATTATTATTATTATTATTATTCTGTTTTGTAATTTTATTTTGTGAATTGGAAACTTAAGCGTTTTATTTGTTGGATTTGTGGTTTTGGTTGTGTTAGGGATTTTGTGTATATGTTTTCTGCTGTTAATTTAGATTTAGATTTAGATTTTATAAAATGGTTGAATTAGAGTTATGAGATTAGGTCTGGTTGATGACTTGATGCTGAGAAATTGTAGGGCTGCAAATGATGCCATTAGGTCTAGTGGATGATGAGAAAACGAAGGGGTGAAAATGATTGAATTAGATCCATGACAACAAAGGGCTGCAAATGAATGAAATGATTGAATTAGAGCCATGACAATAGGTCTAGTGACGATGCCTGAGAAAACAAAGGGATGTAGATAATTCAATTAGAGCCGTGAGATTAGGTCTAGTCGTCCTGATAAAACGAAGACTGCAGATGGTTGAATTAGAGACGTCATGGCATTAGGTCTGGTCGATGATGTAACCAGGATTATTTAGGGGCGATGAAGTATAAGCTAGACAGAAGAAACAGGGACGCGGTTGTATCCGCTGCCTTAATACAGAATTTTCACACGATATTTTTCTTTCTAAAAGTGGCCTTATGTAACTTGGTTGCTTCCAAGTTTGGTGGACGATTAGGTGGTTGTCATGCTGCTCTTCATATTTATAGTCTGGTTCATGATGGGGAGTACTATATCAAGTACATGATTAAACATTGTTTGTCAGGTGGTCTTTTTAAAAAAAAGGATGGTCATTAAACATTGTATTGTAGTTCTGTTGGCCCTTTTGCATGGTGTGTGTGTGTGTCACCGTACATATAATTCATGGTATAGTGTCATTTGCTCCTAGTCCAGATTGCCCTTGGACGCTGGTCTGGGTTACGGGTTCTGGTCCATCTAGCGCTGGTCTGTCTTGTAAGGTGAGGTTCATCTGGATGCTGGTCTAGATGGTATGTCGTTAGTATTGTTCACAAGATTGATATGATCTTATAGTTTGGGACTGTTTGGTAGCCTCTTAATGATTCAATTAAGAAGTTACCTCTGAATCGGTCAGAGGTAAAGTGTGTTTGGTTTACATAAAACTCTTAATGGTTTATGGAGCCTCTTAATGGGTATGTTTTAGAAACATGCTGACCGATTCAGAGGCTACCTCTTAATGGCTCAACACCAACGTTGCCAAACAACCCCTTTCTAGTTAATACTAATGTTTTCATATATTGTAGTCTTTTTCCCGGCATCTATTCTAGTTTAGGCGCTTTCTTGAAGGCGCCTAAACTATTCTCAATGGAAGTTATTAAGATTATTTAGGCATTATTTATCATTTTTTGAGTTTTATACCAGTTTTCTTGAGCTTTTATCCGAATCGTTAATTCTTTATCAGACCATCGGAGGTGGTGCAATCTAACAAGGAATACACAGAAGAAGATGTAACAGAGCAGATTACAAAAGGTTCTTTTCCAATGGATCAGAAGCAGTCATCACCATTTGATTTCCCTGGGCTAACGAAGTGACATGGAAGCGATTGAACGTGATCTGTTTGGCAACATGGACCGTTTCTTTGAGGCTGCTGAAGACATGACAAAGGGGTTTTTCGGTATGTTTGGGTCTCCGCATTTATATGAGGGAGATTCTAAATCCACTTTCAGGTTTCCTCGTGTTCATGATGGAGATTCGAAATCTACTTCTAAAAGGAGTGTGCCCATTGAGTCTTCACCTTCCAAGGTGGTCAAACCAGATGGTCATGTTGACCTTTCAGGCTTGGCTAGAGATGTTTGAACTTGAAGTCATGAACTATGCTTATATTTTAGTCAGATTTTGGTATAAACTCATGCTATATGAAATACATATAATATTGGAATACAGATTTTGGTTGGTAAATCATTGAAGTTGCTGTCTATTGTTTGTACCCTGTGTTATTAATCATGTACCCTGCGCTTACAGTTGTACAAAAAACCGGTTTATAACCCAGCTTGGTACCACATTTAAAGTCGGTTTGACCCAACCCGGATGCCTTTTCTGTATCTCGTCAGTGAAACCGGTTTGGTCCTGAATTGGTTTGACCAACTCGTTTCTGACCCTGACCTGACCTGCCAGTTTGGGATACCGGTTTGGGCCTGAATCGCCAACCTGAATTGTTTAATATAGGTTCACTAAAAAGGTTAATATATGTTCTATAAAAAAACCAGATTTGTACACCTCTACTTGTGCTGTGTAAATCCAAATCCAAATCAAGTTGCATTACAATATTAATAAACTTGAGCTTAAATAAATTTACAAGGTAACAAAATGTGCGAATACAAAAAATATTGGCTGCCTCCGGCAACGGACGGCCGGCTGCCGGCCCGCCATTGACTGATTTAGCTAGGACATCAAACACGCGTGCATGTCTTATTTTGTAGCATATCTTATTATCATTTTGTATAGATTAAGGTTAAGATAATAATATTTATTTGAGTGTGATCATTGTATACAAGACTTGACTTAATAGATTGGAGTAGTTTAGACAAGTAGTTAAAGTCTTCTTTATTTTTTTTCGTTAATAGGGTTGTATAAATGATCAATTTATGCTTAGAAAGTTTCACCAAGATACATATTTTTTAGTTTTTAGTAAACATTAAAGAAAACTTTAGGAATCATTTAAAAAGTTACATACATACATACACACAAGTATATATAATATGAGAGTGTTTCATCTATAACCAATTATATGTTTATGTTGAGAACGGGGAGAAATGCATAATGTTTTATCTGTATTACTGTATGTAGCGCGTTGATGATTTAATAAAATAGTGGGCTTTTTGTGCAAACTCGAGCAAAAGTCACAGTCATATTATGTGGCTCTAGCAATTCTTAATGTAGCCTTGTTTGCCCTTTGATATATTCGTTACACTTGCATATATAAACAAACAATGCAAATGGAGAAACATTCAAACACAGAAAAAGTCCTCTTTTTTTCCAAGGTTTTTTTATAAAGACCTGGTAAACCCTTAGTAATTTACAATTTTTCGATCATCCCCACCGATCTTTATCTTGTTTTCTATAAGTATCCGGTTTTTTTAGTACTTGGTCAAGTCACATTTGTTCAGTTAACTGTTTTGTGGGATAAAGGGTGTCACATCCATACTTGTGGGTTGCAGCGAGTCCCTCGTGCGTGATTTGTTACTATAGTTGGTCTATATTCTTGGATATTTCTTTGTTGTTGGTAAAATTTTATTGGAGTTAGATGGGAAATGTTTGTGTAGGACCATGTTACTCAAAAGATGGATTCATCCAGTTAGTGTCATATCCATACTTGTGGTCTCGGTCACCAGATACGATAGATTACAAGAACAAAGAATGTAACAAAGATCCTAGATCAGCCGTCGTTGTTCAAAAAGCACCTTCACCGTTGGTGATCATAGCAAAAGACAACACTAAATCGTCTCTGCCGTCCATAGTTTCTAATCAAGAAACAATCCAAGACGTTAAGCAGTCAGAAAAGGACGTGTCATTACAACCAACGGTGGTGTCTAATGCTAAAAATCCGTACACTGTGAAGAGAATGTTGAGTGCAGGGTTACGAGCTGACTCAGTGTTGAAAACCAAAACGGGCATTTAAAAGAGTACTATAACTTGGGTCCAAAGTTAGGCCATGGTCAATTTGGTACAACTTTTATTTGTATAGAGCGGACTACAGGCAAAGAATTCGCCTGCAAATCAATCGCTAAAAGGAAACTACTAACTGAAGAAGACGTAGAGGACGTTAGGAGGGAAGTTGAAATCATGCATCATATATCTGGACACCCTAATGTGGTTTCGATTCAAGGGGCTTACGAAGATTCTGTTGCGGTTCATTTGGTGATGGAACTATGCGCTGGAGGTGAACTGTTTGATAGGATTACAAAAAAGGGTCATTATTCAGAAAGAAAAGCAGCTGATCTTGTTAGAACAATTGTCGGCGTGATTGAAGCTTGTCATTCTTTGGGCGTTATGCATCGCGATCTTAAGCCTGAGAACTTTCTCTTTGTCGATGAAGACGAAGATTCACCTCTCAAAACTATAGATTTTGGGCTATCAGTTTTCTTTAAACCAGGTACCTTTTTGATCATACATACGTATATGGTGCCATACAGAAAGGGGTGGCGGCGCAACTTGTTGCCCGTCAAGCCTGCTATCTTGTTGTAATTTTTGCTTTGTGGAATGAAATTGGCTGTTTTGATAAAAAAAAAATTTATATATTTTGCTTTATATATCAGGGGAAACTTTTAGTGATGTGGTTGGAAGTCCATACTATGTGGCACCTGAAGTTTTGTTAAAACATTACGGTCCGGAAGCAGATATATGGAGTGCTGGTGTGATTCTTTACATTCTTCTTTGTGGGGTGCCTCCATTTTGGGGTGGTAAGTCTAGAACACGACGATGGTTCGGTAAAGATTGTATTTTGATTAGGGTCGTCGCCATTTACAGTCTTTATTTTGATTACAGAATCTGAGAATGATATATTTGAAGAGGTTTTGAGGGGAAAACTTGACTTTTCCTCTGACCCATGGCCTAGTATCTCTCAAAGTGCTAAAGATTTGGTCAGGAAAATGCTTGTTAGAGACCCACGAAAGCGGATAACGGCTCATGAAGTTCTTTGTAAGTCAAGTTTGTTCCATTTCATTTATATTTTATTCGATTTAACTGATTCAAGTTAGCGGTATAATTTATATCTAATTCTTGTTTTGATCACCGTAGGCCACCCTTGGATTAATGAAGATGGCGTTGCTCCAGACCGACCTCTTGACTCTGCAGTCTTGACTCGGTTAACTCAGTTTTCTGCCATGAACAAGCTCAAGAAAATGGCTCTTAGGGTAAACATTTTAAAAAAATAAACCAATAACCTCACAATATCATCGAAAATGTCAACTTTACCCTTATCCGTCTCATGTTTTCACAGGTTATCGCTTCAAAACTCTCAGAAGAAGAAATCGCTGATTAAAACAAATGTTCAAGATTATAGATACAGACAACAGTGGTTATATTACTTTTGAAGAGCTAAAGGCTGGACTTACGCGTTTTGGTTCTAATCTTAAAGAATCTGAGATTTATGATCTAATGAAATCCGTAAGTATTTGATTTATATGTTTTTGTTTTTCTTATTGCATATTATCGAACTTTTAATGTTTACATTGTTTTAAAATGAAAACGCAGGCGGATATTGATAATAATGGTACTATTGACTATGGAGAATTTATAGCTGCAACTTTACATATGAATCAAGTCAATAAGGAAGACTATATGTTTGCTGCTTTCTCATATTTTGACAAAGATGACAGTGGTTATATCACTCTTGATGAACTCCAACAAGCCTGCAAAGAATTCGGCGTAAATGATGTTCATTTAGAAGAGATTATAAAAGAAACTGATCAGAATAATGTATGTTTTCGCTACCAATATATCATTTACATGATTGAGTATTCATTTTGTGTAAAAACATCAAGGCTTTTGACTTTCTGTGTTGAAAATGTTCATGTCGTTGGCTTGCAGGATGGCCGTATAGATTATAACGAGTTTGTAGCAATGATGCACAGCCACAATGGAAGCGCGGCGTTAACAAAGAAGCAGTTGAAGGATGATTTTAGTGTTGGGTTAAGGGAGCCAGTGCCAGTTTGTTGATATTATTTGTGTTCATTGTTTTTCTATCTAAATGTCAAAGATTGCACCTTAACAAGTAGATGTGTCATATGATATGGGTTCATGTATGTAACTATGCATATATCTAAATGTCAAAAATAACATGTATATTTCCTAGTTTCTTTTTAAAGAAAAAAAATCAGATTTATTTTTAAAAAAATAAGGTAATATACTGATAATGTTTTTCACTATATGTACATATACTATAGTAACAAATATACTATAACTAACAAAGATTCTTAACTCTTCGGAGTAGTTACGACACAACGTTATTGGCACTCACGGCCGAGGATGTGACACTCACGGCCGTCTAGGGGTGTTAATCGGATCAATTTTCGAATTATTCAAATTTGAAATTTTTTAAGCTGAATTCTAATTCGAATAAAATTTGAGTTATTAAATAACATGGGTTACGAGAAAAAAATAATAATAAAAATAAACAATATGTATGTGTGTGTATATATATAATAAATAAAAATATACGCATGTTTCAAGGTGGTAGAGTTGTTGGGGAAAGACTTGGTGTTCTTTGTGACCCACGTTTGATTTTTCCTACGGTACCCGGTGATGATGGGAGACTTGGCGGGATCGCTTAGTTCGATCCTTGAAATGAACGGTTTTTACCTCACCGCACTATCATGCATTCGGGCAAGTGTTCACGGGCTTTTGCCCTAGGTGTGGGTTTTCCCTGTTTTGGTTGGCGAATGTATCTTGAGCTGGTGAATTTCGCAAAGGATTTGTTGGTCATTCAAAAAAATAAAAAAATTAACAAAAAGTTTAAAAGAGTATAATACCACATGTTAAATTATTTTTGTTTGAAAATTGCACTTCATTAAAACAAAACAAGACGACTTATCTCTAAGCTAGAGATAAGCGCCCAAACAAAATTACATTGTTTCAATCATAAACTTACACCACCCTTTCCAATCTACCGTGCCATCTTTAAACTTACTCTTATACCACAAATACCCCCAACGACTTAACATCCGACAATATTTGAACTATATTTACATCATTATTTATGAAAATCTTTTCGTTTCTTGCTTTTCAAATACGCCAAGCCAACACGTCAAAATGAATACAAAATGAATAGGACATGTTAAATAATCATACAAATACGGCAAACCGGCCATGAATCATAATAAGATAACATAGATACCATATCACCTACCCATAACACACTTGGAAAACCAAGGGTATGTTTGGCAAAACTAGCTGGTATCTGCAAGCTGAAAGCTGGTAGCTGGTAGCTGCAAGCTGTTAGCTGGAAGCTGGTAGCTGGAAGCTTTTTAAATATATTTTGGTGTTTGGCAGAGTAGCTGAAGCTTTTAATAAAATGTATAAAATGACCAAAATGGGTATAATTAAAAGCTTGCAAAGAAAGTTTTTATTTTATTTTTAAAATACAATGGGTATTTGTGTCATTTACTAATTAAAAGCTTGTAACTAGTAGAGCTTTTTCTTAAAAGCTACTACTAGTAGCTTTTCACTATAGAGCTTTTTCTCCAACCTAAAAGCTTCCAGCTCCTTCAACCAAACAAGTCTTTTTATTGAGTAGGAGTTTTTTCTTAAAAGCTTGAAGCTTGAAGCTCCTATAAGCTCTTAAAAGCTCCTTGCCAAACATACCCCAACTGTCATATATTCCATTATAACCGCCAATTGTCAGCCGTCGATTAAATTGACAACATACAACCCATCTTAAGACAGCTCAATCCTACGGTACACATGGGACCAACTCTCCCAAGATCATCTACATCTTTATAAAAAAACATTTGCATTCTATAACACAATTCATCTTCTTAAAGTTTATCTTAAATGTTTTCTTGTTTCTTTGCTTAACATGTTACATTTGTTACTTATGTTGACAGTTTCAACTTAAAGTTTATCTTAAATTTAGCATTTGTTTATTCTTCTTCATTACTTGTGGTTTTGGTAAGCCTGCTAAAGTAAACGACTAAATAGTGTATGCAATATTTAAAAAAAAAATTATGTCATGTTTTGTTATTACTTTACTAGTTTGCTACTAACATTTGACACTTTAGGATACGAATGGAGTCTGGAAATGAGGTTCCTTTGGATTCGGAAACCGCGGTTATTCCTGTTAATGAAGTTATGGAAAATTTGAAAAAAGATGATGAAGATGTTGAATCATCAACAACAGAAGTGAATCAATCATCAAAGAAAGGTAAAATAGCGAAAAAGGGGACGAATAAGGATACATTCGGTCAAGCCACAAGACCATGTTTGGCTCAAAGTTTATCTTTCCCTGCAAAGACTCGAACCAATGACATGACCAAACCACGGGCTGTGGAGACTGCATCTTTTATGTTAGCCTCTTCGCGATCAAATGGTGCGAATAGAGGTTCGAGTGGATTGAAAGCGGTTAAAACTGTTATGAAGTCAAAGGTGTAGTTCTTGAACTCTTAGTCAACAAAAGATTATAATTTAAAAGCTAATTTATATGTTTTAAATTTTTTTAAAAAAATGTAGGAGAGTCAGGATGATGAGATCAAGAAATTGAGGAAGAATTTGACATTTAAAGCTACACCGTTGCCAAATTTTTATAAAGAGCCACCTCCAAAAGCTCAAATCAAGAAGGTATATTTATAAAATATTCGGTTTTTAATACTTCCAGGGGCGGTTCTTCACTAGGGCCAAACCAGCCTCGGCCCACCCAGTTTTTTTCATTTCGTAGTGTAAATTTTACCGAAAATTTTTATATGTATCGAATCCGGCCCACCCAGATTGAGCCCGGCCCTACCAGGTTTTTCGTTCAAGATCCGCCGCTGAAATACTTCCAAAACGCGCATCCAAACGCCCCCTTTGGTTATACGTTGTGCGAAATGATATTGTTTTTGTTTTGTGTATGTAATTATAGATACCAACCACACGGCCCGTATCACCTAAGTTGGGAAGAAACAGGAGCAATGTAGGTGCAGTGAGCAAGTCTTTGGAAGGCCAAGAGATTGCTCATAGCCCACGGGCCGTTAGAGACCGGACCATGTCACCTAGGGCGAACCCTGTGAACCGAGACAAACATAGTGCTGCTTTCAATCAGCCCAACAGAAAATCTTTGACCAAAACTTCAAAAGTCAAAGTTTCTAGTAAGTCAAATGAAAAGGTCTTAGAAGTCAAAGATGAGAAGGTTTGTAATGAAGTTGAAGGTGGGTCAGGTTCGAGTTCTGGCCAACCAGGATATGACACGTGTGGACATTGTTGTTGGAGGTTAAAACATGTTGTAAAAATTGTTTTTGGCAAGTTGGTGGTTCATTGTTTTGAAGTTTGAAAGTGTTTTGTGCAGTGGATTTAGTGTAAAAAATGGATATGTTGGTTTATCGAATTTAAAAGATGTCATTTGTATAAAAACAGATCGATTTCTTGTGGAAATATGTGTTGGTTATGAACTTTTGATATATAAATGCCATTTGGGTTGGTAGTCCAGTGATAAAAGTCAAAGAGTCTTAGAAGAACACCTAAGTTAAACCTAGTTAGGAGTGGTTTATGGGGTCAAAAAGGGGTAAGCTATTTATATAAAAAAAAACTATGATTTATGAATGTTTTGTTTATCCTTTTAGTTACACTTATATGAGAAAACTAACGGCAACTTGAGGTGAACCCGTACACCCTGCAAACTCCACCTCATCCCTAGAAAACCAATAGCAATAGCAAAGAATATGAAAGGGCCCACCAAAGAAGTCTGTTGGAGGTCCGGACTTGCGAACTTGAGGTGAGCTAGACGTGTGCTAGAATGTGGCCAGACGAGACTCGGAAGTCCGCTGGAGTCTAGCGTGGAACGGATGGGTGAAAAGCATCACATTGTGGATGCTCTAACAATAATAAAAAAAAACTTGAATATTTCAATATTGTGTTCAAGATGTGTTACAAATTACCATCTATTTGATTGCATTGCATGTCATTGAGATATTCTATATATAATTAAAGATTGAAAGGTCTTATGAACAGTACTCAATTAGGGCAACATTTGAGGGTTATTTACGGTTCTGCCATTCTTCTAAAGCTTTCTACTATGCTTCCTCCGTACGCCCATAGTTCCTACCCGCTTCCCTATCACCCTACCTACTTCCTTCTCCTCCACCGTTGCCATCATCGGTTGTCTTTTAACACGTGACTTGTTGGAGACCACTATCTCCTCCGCCTCCATTACCCTGGGCTTCAAACCAATGAACAGTCGGTTCCCATCTCCTCCGCCGCCATTATCGAGATTTCGTGAACATCTCTTTCGTCGCCAACACTATGTTATAGCAGATCCTAGCGAGGTTAGCTATCTTCCTTGATTTCGAATCATTATGTGTTACTTTATTAGAAATTGTTTTCACTAAAATGTGAAAGGGTTGAAAACAGACAATGTTTAGTTGCCATAGCAAATCCTTTATGTGATGTTCCGGTAACCCGATCTATTTATTAAGGTAATTTGATGTTTAAATATTAAAAAACATCACAAAGGAGTTGTCGATAATGTTATAAGTTCTAACCCAAAAAAAAAAAAAAAAAAAAAAAAAAAAAAAAAAACCCCTTAAATTAAGCAATTAGCTGACTGCTGGATTTTTGGACCCAATTTCAAAACAAATTTACTATACTACATAAGAAAATTAATACAGAAGCCCATTCCTATAATAACAGATCTTACATGAAATGGGCCTAGGAATATAAGCATTAATGCATTATGTGGTCTATAATTGGGTTCCAGATCTGGGCTGGGACGCTGGGTGCCCAAATCTAAAACCGGTAAATCAGTTCAGTTAATTCGGGTTAACCAAATCACCCGAATCTAAAACCGGTAAATCAGTTAATTCAGGCAAGATCATATGCAGTCTTCACATATGAGCACTCGCAGTGGCTGACAAATTTTGCACCCCCCAACCAGCAGGATGTATTTTATTGGTTGAGCAAAAAAGTAGGGGTATTTAACGCCGGTTTCCGCGTGAAATATTTCACGCCCAAACTCATTTTAGGGTAAAACGCCCATGGGGGCGGTGTAGCTCGCGAATGGGGCACAAATAAGGGCATTTAGCGCCCTTTCACTTCTCCACTACCAATGGTCTAAATCAGAAATATATTCTGGTTTGTACTTGTTTCATATATAGCATTGTTAACATAATAAGAATTTATATCAATCATATAATCATTGTGTTCATGCATACCACATTACCACCATTCTAGTTATAATCCTTATGAATCACTAGTCATAGACCTATATTTAGCTCAACCATGTTTTCTTAAGTTACACAATCATCCCATAATACATTAATAAAAACATTTTTTTTTTCTCCAAACAATCTTATACAGTTTCATGTCATTGAAAATAAAATTCAATCATCTCTATCAGGACCTCTCCAGAACCCACTTTCAGAAAACTTCTTCCACATCTCATCATCAAATGCCACCATCTCTTTATCCATCTCATGTGTCACAAACCTTTTTGCAGCCGCTATAACCGCAGGATGCATCGCCAGCTGACTCTCGACCCGCCTCTTTCTTGCTTTGCGTGGCATCATCAGCCTCGGCTGCTGCTTCCTCCTCGCGTTCCTTAAAAGACCCGCGGGGACCTTGTACATTGTCAAATATGATAAACCAACAACCGCGAAGGGGAAGCAGCAGCCCACGACTGTCATCTCCGCCGTGGTCCCTCCCATGACCTCAGCCATGGTTCGCGCTCTACATGACGAGTGCTTTTGTAGCAAACGGCGACGAACGAATGGGGGTTTCGTCATTGTAATTTTTTTTTTTTAATTTTCTCTTAACAATTTTTTTTATTTTTTTAGAACGACGAATTTCTTTAATCCTGTAAGTTGGTTAATATTGATGGGAAGAAATTGTGAGGATGTGAAATGGAAAGGGTTGTTTAGTGAAAGTGGTGGTCAGGGATTGGTATTGAATCGATTATTCAACGACCAATCGATTGGAATGAGGATATGTTGGTGTGTTATATAGTGTTTAGATATATGCAATGAAAGGTTGTGTGTTAAACAAATGGTTGAATATAAGAATTTACCGGGAAACAGTTATTTGGGTATCTGTTTATAGGGTTGGGTTATTATACAAAGGCTACAAAAAATGAGAAGGGTGAGAAGCCACTAGAAAATGACATGTGTCAAAGGATTAAACAAGTGGGAGGGGTAATTTTGTCAAAACAATATGCACATGCAAGTCACATGCCATTTCCACCTTCATTTTTAAATGTCCGTAACTTTTTTATACGTCATCGTTTTTCAAAAAAAATTATACCATAAAATCGAGCGTCTTTTTATCTTTAATATGAGTACCATATTGTTATACTTTCGAAAAAAAAAGTCAAAAACCCACTTGCGTAAGACACAATGGAGTGTAAAACACAATGAGCACCAATTAAATATAACGTATAAAACGTAATCAACAATCTAATAAAACACAATGGACAACGTACTAAAGACACAATGAATAGAAGACTAAAACACAATGAATGCTTTTGAAAAAAAAAGTTGAAAACCCAGTTGCGAAAGACACAATGGACGACATACTAAAGACACAATGAACAGAAGACTTAAACACAATGAATTCTTTTGAAACAAAAGGCAAAAACCCAGTTGTGTAAAACACAATGGATGACATAATAAAGACACAATGAATAGAAGACTAAAACACAATGAATACTTTTGAAAAAAAAATTGAAAACCCAGTTGCGTAAGACACAATGGAGATAACGTAAAACACAATGAGTACCAATTGAATATGCAATGAACAATAGGGTAAAAAACACAATGAATAGTCTAATAAAACACAATGGACGACATACTAAAGACACAATGAACAGAAGACTAAAATACAATGAATAACAGACTTAAACACAATGAACACCATAATAAAACACAATGTACACCTAAATACAAAACTCATTTGCGTAAAACACAATGAAAAGCATACTAAAAACACAATGGACAATGTTAAATCATGTGTAGGCTAAAAAAACATAAATAACATATTTATAAAGCTCACGTGCATACTATAACACAATGAACGAGCAGAAGACACAACGGAGAAGAAAACCCATTTAACACGAATATTTTTTTTCAATTTTAATGTGGCAATGTGGTACTCATATTAAAGATAAAAAAACGCTCGTTAATATGGTGAAATTTTTTTGAAAAAAAAATATCGTATGAAAAAGTTATAGACGTTTTAAAATAATGGGGGAATTGACATGTGCATTGCATGTGGAGAGAGAAAGTCAACAAATGTGGTTTTCCTTTTATGCCCTTCCACTAGTTTATTATTTAATTTTTTCAAACAAACTAATCTCAACCCTTCAAATATATGATCAATGAATCACAATCCTTCTCACCCTTCCTAGAAAAAGTGTATTGTGTATTTGATCCCATGTTTATATTATATATCTACCTATTAATTTCCTCGAATAACTCTATTCTGTTACATGTATTCTTGTATGTTCTTCGTGAGCGTCGGTGTACCTCTATGAAAATCCAGTACAACATCAACGAACCAAACATGTAGACAGTGGCGGATCTAGAAATGAATTTCAGTAGTAACGTTTTTCATTTTTCATTTTAGTAGCAACGTTTTTTAAATTTCATAAAAAAAAACAAATTTTCCACTAATTTTCCACTACGCGCGCGAAGTTGAGCAGCAATGGACGCGACACCTAGTTATACATTAGGTCCGCCCCTGCATGTAGAGCTTGATATACATTTTGTTTAAGAAAAGGTACGGCTTGGATATGTTCGTGTTCTACACATCCTAGCCGACTACCAATATGCTGATATTTTTTCAATAAGGGACTACCCGACAACTCTATCTCTTTAAATTCGGTTTTAAGCGATATCATGAACAGTTGAAAGGTAAACTCATTTAGCACAAAAAGATTACGTCTATGTACATACAAAGTATGAAATTATATTAATATATCTACATTAAGCAACTTTTGTAACTTTTTTCTTAATTTGCCGATATCATGAAGTGTGTTAACTATATTTAATTAAAACAAAAGTAATACAATAAATAAAATGGAAGAATATATTGATTTGAAAGTTATGTAGGGTTTGTCACGGGCATGTGCCATTAATTAGTCGGCAATGCCTCCATCACCCACTCTGTAACCTTATTTTTGTCACAGAAAACGATTGTAGACTTTATTTCAATTATTTCACCAAATTATAATAACAAATAATTCGAGACATTTTTTTAACGGTCAACAAAACTTTCATTTCATCAAGCTAGCGGGGTACTAGCGATACACCATACATCACCAAGAAAAGTAGAATACAAACGCTGCATAACATACAAGTAAAACAAATCACCATCCTACATTAGCCAAATCAAAGGATCGCCAAACTTCCCATGTCAAAGACGTTTTCTTAGCTCTCGCTTTCACCCAAAACAAACTAAGAGATTTTATATCCGCGAGAACCTTGTGTAAGGACGCTTGACAATTGTTGAACACCACGTCGTTTCGACACTTCCAAATGCACCAAATGGTTGTGAGACACACAGCATAATAGGCCTTTAAGCGCTTAGCCGAGCCACCGATATACAAGTGCAGGTCCAGGAGATCTTTGAATCGAAAAGCATAGATTGGCCCCACTTTTGTCCACTGGCCAACAAGCTGCCAAACCGTCAGAACGAAACTACAATCCATGAACAAATGTTCCACCGTTTTCAGCATGATCACCACAGAAGGAACATAGGTTTAAAAGGCCTTTAAGCACTTAGACACACTTTTGTCCACTGGCCAACAAGCTACCAACCCTATCACGGTCATGGTATAGTCAAGAGCCCAGATATATTCCTCATTTGTAAGAGGAGCATCTGGATTATCATTATTATTATTATTATTTAAATAATTAAACAATGATTACTCAATCATTTATAAAGCCTCATAGAGCCCTTTCCCGCTACACCTCTCTTTTCCCATAAAGCTTATGAAGCTCCTTCTAATAGTTTATAATATTTTATTTCTCATGAAACCTCATGGAGCCCCCACTACACATGCCCTTAACCAGTATAATCATTCATCATCTTTGCTTATGGATTCACCCATTTTTTTATTATATATGAGTTCATTCTATATTTTTCTATAGCCTTTCTACTAAAAATTCGAAACCTAATGGGTTCCTGTGCATGCGGTGCTATAGACCAATATGGCGTGTATAAGGCTTCTCCGTTTCCCAATGGCAGGCAAGTTCTTCCAAAGCCAGTATTCTTGGACCTATACGCTCCATATTGGTCAATACGAAGTTTATATGGGGCAGTTTAAAGACAAATATTACACGTAAACTTGACTTGAGAGACTCACCAATATGGAGCATATTGGGCCAAGTCCTTGAGGAAAAAAAATACACAACTCCTTTAAATGACATGCATATTGGGCAATATAAAGCGTATAGGCATCCGTCAGGCCAGAAATAACAGCTACCAATTCTAATTGTTTAAGGTTGGACTTCTCCTAATATGAAGCGTACAAGAGGCGATTGGTGTCAAATTTTTGTAAGTGTCTAAATAGAACGGACATAATACATCACTACTTTTGAAAAAATGAAAATGTTAAAGATATTTTTAAACTAAGGTCGGTAAAAAAAGTTGATAACCACCTGAATTTCACGTGACCTTTTACTATAAAGGTTTCAGTGAAGTCCATGTCAACATTACAACGTACAGCTCTATTATAACTATTTATAGGTTACATCAAATTCGAAAAGTTATATGTCATGACAAAAAACGGCTTTAAAGCAAACTAACTTTACGTATATGTCCCATATTTTTTTGGGGTAACTTTATTAAATAGTAATCAAGTTTTAGGATTGTTTTAATTAGGTCACTCATAAAAAAAATTGTTCCAATCAGGTCACTAAAGTTTAGTTTGATGTTTCAATCCTAGATATTTTACCTAAACAGAAGGTAATCCGTCCTACATGACATTTATTTAGTTTTTTTTAATATGTTGACATGGCCCATAAGTGTTAACATGGTTAGAAAATTGCAAAATATTTTCTAAAAGTTGCGAAACTTAAAAAAACGGAAAAATAAAAAAAATTGCAAAAAAAAGGAATTTAAAAAACGATCAACCTTGGTGAGTATATAATCTATTCAATCGAAACAGAAAAAAGGAATTTAAAAACGATTAACCTCTTTCTCATTGAATTTTGTGAAAAAAAAAAACAATATAGACAAAAAATTGCTTTCAAAACTTCTTCATTTACCGTTTGATTTTTTTGTTTATACAATTTAAAAGTTACAGTGTGTTGAAATTTGTAGAAATTACTTGTGTAAGGCAAGAAATCACGGTAGTTTTGAATGTTTAATTTAATTTGTTTTATTTCTATAATTATTTATCTCAACATGTTAAAAAAATTACTTAAATAAAAGTCATATAAGTTTGTTTACCTGCTATTCAGGTAAATTATATAGGTTTGGAACATAAAATAAACTTTAATGACTTAATTGGAACAAATTTTTTTATTAGTGACCTAATTAGAACACTCCTAAAAATTGATTACTATTCAGTGAAATATTCCCTATTTTTTTTTCTATTCTTAAAATTTAAAAAAATATATGTATACATGTTCATAATAAATCGGGGAATTCATTGAAATGAATAATTGACACATAAAAATGATCAATATATATAAACATTTTGTCAAAGTTTAACTTAATAATTTTTTAAGGATCCATCATATGAAATTTTCTCTCAAGGCTGATATATCATGTAACTTCATGAACAAATGTCATCGGCAAAATTAAGTATAGTCATAATTTTTATTAATAAAGTTAATGTTCATTTTGATGACCTTCACCAGCAACTTGTTCATTTTGGTGTTTTTTCTTTCAAATAATATATATAATGATCAAAAGATCTATCAATAATAAAGAAAGTTGGTATTATATACACTTTGTCACTATTCACGAATAAAAAAACTGAAATTTTGTAGAAGGATGTTTATATTTATATCTATTTAATTTCAATCAAATTTAATAAGATATACTAAACGAACCTTATGTAGGTTGTGCATACGAGAGACGTGTCACACTACAAGAATTCTAAGCAATAGAGACGACATCATTAGAGGCTACTTGCAAAAAGTCGCCTCTATTGCTCAGGCTTTGACGAGGATCGTTAGATCATATCATGATCTAACGACTTGTATAAACAGATTAAAATGTCAAAAGATATCTTTAAAGTAAACTATACTATTTTAGAAATTATACGCTATTTATAAAAATAGGACAATCAATAGAAGGGTAGCCGATAAAGACTCTATTTCTTATCGCTTGGCTCTCTATCCCACCCTTCTTCGTTAGTTGATCAAGAAATTATCAAAATAAAGTTATAGTTTAACATAAATTTAATTTAATTAGTCACTCTTGATCATTTTGGTAACTTCTTTGATCAATTTATTTTAGTGATTTCCATGGTAAAGTATAGAATAGTGAAATAAATTAAATCAAATTTGAAAAGATATAATATGACAAAAAAAAACAGCTATATATAAAGCAAACTAACTTTATGAGTATGTTCCAAATATACTATTTGGTTCTTCAGAATTTAAAAAATTAATTAATGTACGCTCAGGAGTCAGGAGAAATAGTCGGATAAAATGAACAAAGAAAATTATAAAATAAGCACTTTTTATAATTCACTTGTTGTAACTTTAAGAAGCTTTGTATTTACCGGTATATATAAAATACTAGCAAGAATCCGTGCGTTACGGCGGGGCTGCATGATGTTTGGCTATACATAATTGGTATATTTATATATGTGTATAATTGATAGATATGTTTAGCTTTAAAACTTGGACATGTTGCTTTAAGACTTGTTTTATTAGCAAAAAAAGATAACCATAGAGGATATAGTTATATAGTGATAATATATTATTACTACTACTACTACTACTACTAATATTACTACTATTATTATTACTTAAATAGTGTTTCACTTATTATAACTTTATTACGTGTAACTTAAACCTAAACACATGAATGATGTTGAATAATTCCTGTTTATGATTGTGGCTCTAATAAGGCCCCAGGTCCGGACGGTTTCAATTTTCGTTTCGTTAAAAGGTTTTGGGATGAGCTGAAGGAGGATTTTTTCCGGATTCTGCAAGAGTTTCACGAAACGGGTATTATTAATTCTGGTTGCAGTTCTGCGTTTATTACGTTGATTCCGAAGATTGCTACTCCTATGGGGCTCAAAGATTACAGACCCATTACTTTGATTGGGATGATTAGCAAGATAATTTCCAGAGTTCTGGCTAACCGTCTTAAGAAGGTTTTGGGGAAGTTAATCTCTGAGTCTCAATCAGCCTTCTTGTCTGATCGTTTTATTCTTGATGGCCCCTTAGTGGTTAATGAAGTGTTGGAATTTTTAAAACGAAAGAAGACTAAAGCTTTTCTCTTGAAGATCGATTTTGAGAAAGCCTATGATAATGTTAATTGGCGTTTCTTATAATCTATCCTATCTCAGATGGGTTTTCCTCCGCTTTGGTGTACATGGATAAAGGGTATTCTTGAGTCGGCGAGTGCGTCGGTGCTTGTTAATGGGTCACCTACTTTCAAATTTAAGAATGAAAAAGGCCTTCGTCAAGGTGATCCGATCTCACCATTTTTATTTCTTATTGTTATGGAATGTTTGTCATGGCTCCTAGATAAAGCTAAAAGAATCGGCATTCTTAAGGGCATTGATTTTTCGGTTGAAAATACTGACATCAATCATCTTTTCTTTGCGGATGATGCGTTGATTATGCGTGAGTGGTCTTTTGAGAATCTTCAAACTACGGCTCGTATTCTTAGAATTTTCTATTTGTGTTCGGGCCTTCGTATAAATATTCATAAATCGAATCTTTTTGGAGTTGGAACGGAAGATGGGGAAATCGATAGTATGTTGGAGGTTTTGGGGTGTAGACGCGGTTACTTTCCAGTTGATTATTTGGGAATTCGAGTGGGCGCCAAAATGACAAGAATTAACAATTGGAATAAAGTGGTTGATGTCATAAAGAATAGGCTTACCGGTTGGAAAGCCAAACATCTATCTATGGGTGGGAGGTTGGTTCTTATTAAATCGGTCCTCGAAAATTTACCTATCTATTATCTATCCCTCAATAAAGCTCTCAAGGCGGTCTTAGATAGTATGGAGGCTATTATGAGGGATTTCTTTGGTCGGGTTGTCATACGGATAAAAAAATTAATTGGGTCGCTCGGGATTTAGTTACTAAACCAAAGTCGGAGGGTGGTTTAGGAGTTGCTAGGCTAGAAGATGTTAATACCGCGTTACTTCTAAAATGAGCTTGGCGCTTTAAAAGTGGTGGAAATAGTCTATGGAGGAAAATTATTATCGGTTGTCATGGGTCTAGCCGGACATGGTCGTTTCTCCCGTGTACTCCCTCGGCTAGCGGATGTTGGAAACAAATTGTTAAGGTAGGGGGACAAACTATTTGGAATGGTTCTACTCTTGATAGCCTCTTTAAATGTACAGTTGGTGACGGCGCTACTATAGGTTTTTGGACGGATCCTTGGATTCGTGAGGAACCTCTTCGATTAATCTACCCTTCTCTATTTAGACTTGAGAAAAATAAATGGTGTCAATCGCGGAGCGGCTGCGGGTTGTTAATGGCAACAAAATTCTGAATTGGGATTGGCGTTCTGCTACTCTTTCGGACCAAGAGGCTGCTGAATTTTTTCAGCTTCTATCGGATATCTATGACGTTAATTGGAAGGGTGGTGTAGACGTTTGGAGATGGAATGCGGATAATTCAGGGGAGTTTTCAGTTAAAAACGTCAAGAGGCTGCTGTCTAATCTTCAAAGCTCTCCTTCGGCGATTGCTTTATATTGGAAGACTTGGGTTCCGTTGAAATGTAAAGTGTTTGCTTGGCGCGCGGCACTCAATCGTATCCCGTCTAAAGTGGAGCTAAATAGACGCGGCGTTTGTTCTTCCTAATAGTATGTGTGAACTGTGTGATAATGAGGATGAAACGACAATGCATTTATTCACAGGTTGCTTCTATACGGCCGAAGTGTGGAGTCGGATTGAATCTTGGTGTAAGCTTAATCCATTAATCATTTTTGATGTTGGGGATTTCCTTAAAACCGATCACCTGCAGCCTAGGAATCAGCATGCTATGAAGACGATTCAAGGTATTTTTTGACTACTATCTGGCTCATTTGGTTAGAACGCAACAACCGCATTTTCAAGGGCAAGAGACGTCGTGCGATTGAGGTGGTCGAAAGTATAAAGATGACTTCTTATTTTTGGTCTAAAAATAGGAGTAGAATGCATGCTTTAGAGTGGATTGATTGGTGTAATTATCCTTTGAACGTGATGTAATTTCGTTTGTTGGCCCGGTGGTCCTTGCTTTGAGGACCGGCAGTGGTCGTTTTTGAATGAAGTTGATCTTTCAAAAAAAAAAACAAATAAAAATACGGTAAGACAATTCATAAGTGGTTATGTTAGAAGCAATTTTGTTAAAAATGCTTCTTTTAATGGCTAGTTAATATATTTCTTTGTTAAAAATGCTTCTTTTAATGGCTAATTAATATATTTCATCTTCTTTATTTTTCTTTAAAGGAGAATATCATTAAAACCAACAAAAGGCTATCTCCAAGCTAGAGATGAGCCTATAAACAAGGGTTACATCGGATCAAACGAAAAATTACACCAACTTATCCAATCTACCTTACCTTCTTTATGTCGACTCCTATACCACAAGTATCCCAATGACTTAATGTCAGACACAAGTTTCGTAATATTCAGCTCTAAATTCGAAAAAACCTTTTCGTTCCTCGCTTTCCAAATTCTCCAACATGCCAAGATTAAAATACCATATACCATTTCCTTCTTAATCTTCGAAAGCCGCATATGCTCCACACTACGTAATAAATCCGACGACGAGAAAACGATTAACGGAGGAATCATACACCATGATACAATACAATACCATTCCAAATCCCATCCGCCACTCTACACCCCGTAAACACATGATCCGTAGTTTCATCATACTCACCACAAAAAGCACACCTACCATCTCCGTGAATTATATTCCTTCGTCTAAGGGCATCTTTAGTTGGTATCCTATCCATCAAAGCTCTCCACATAAAAATATTGCACTTACTCGGCATCCATTTGCACCAAGTAAACGAATTATCACTCCTGTTGTGTATTAGAGATATGTACTATTATCATTAAAAGTTGTATATGAGGGGCATAAAGGGAAGATAGGGGTAAAAGTTAGATATTTGTAAAGAGACATTTGGACTCCCATCTTAAAATAGAGGTGATTTTACTCTTTTGGCCATTTAGAATGTATTATATAGTAGTATAGATATAGATAAATTATATAGAGTACATGACTAGGGTTACATCTATCACGCTATATATACTAATAAACATTATAGTAACCATAGGCTTGTTTATTTATTTATTTTTATTTTTGAACGGCAAATTTCCACTTCTTGTGGGACTTGAACCCATGACCTCTCCTTAAGTGTTCCTAGAAGCTTTGCTTCTACCATTGGGCCACCAATTTATTAATATATCTAACACATCTCGTAAAATTTTCTTTCGGAACGTGTCACCTATTGAACGGTCACCTATTCACGAATAAAGATTGAAAATTTGAAAAATGATGTTTATATCGATTGATTGTGAGTACGAGATGCAAGCTTAAAAGGTCTATTTTGATTGTAAAAAAATAAATTAATTCAATTTTAAAAAGTTATAATATGACAAAGAACAACTTTATAGTAAACTAACTTTACGTGCATGTCCCACTTTTATTTTTTTATTCCTACGAATTTGAAATAAATATATGGTCACAATAGAAGGGGAAAATCATAAAAAAAAAAAAAAAATTGATTGACTATAAGGACCCAAAGTCCAACACCTTAATTTTCTTAAAATAGTGCTGCAAGATTCACTTTTTCTTGAAGCACACTTCCTAATTTCAAAATCACCGAAATACGAATAATTTGCAAGAATGGATGTTTTATGGTTTTGGAAATTATAATTGGTTGGTAAAGTGGGAATATTGTAAAAATGGTGATGCTTTAGATTGAAACAAAGGGATCACCCTAGGCTTCTTTCCCAATCATTAGCAACCTGACCATGTGAAGCTTTAGTCCCCTTGATGCCTTAGATTGAAACAAAGGGATTGGTGATGCCTTAAATTGAAACAAAGGGATTGGTGATACCTTATATTGAAAGAAAGGGATCAAATGATGTCGCCAAACCACTCTAAGGCATCAAATGAAGTCGTCAAACCATTCTAAGGGATCATTCACATTGTCGTGCAATATAAATACCTCATCAGATTTCACATTCTCTTCATCCCACCCATAATTATTTTTCCAACACAAACAAAATACTAATCAAAAGATGAGGTATAAGTGTTTTTATACAATTGTTTGGGATGGTAGGGTTTTTTAGTGATATTGGATTCATGTTACAACCACATGGAGATATAATAGTATTGGGCGGGGAGTGTTTATTTTTAAAGTTGTATCATACGTGCTTGAAGGCATCATCTCCTGTTTCATCCTCCGCCTTGCATTGCTTTTCTGGGGGTCCAAAAAAGCGGTGTCTTTGGATCGGTGTTAAATTTACATGAAACTACTTGGATCGATGTTACATCCACACGTGGTATAACACGTGTAGAATGCAACATTGGTATTGTAGTTTATAATATTAGAGAGTTGGTTTGCGTTGGTGGTAACAATCTCCAATGTTGCACCCCCAGGCATGCCAATAGACTCTTTAGGAGGTTCAACCTTCCAGGCAAAGCCTGGTTTTTTGCCAGGGTAACATGCTCTACCAGTGGCCCTTCCATTACCAATGAGATTGAAATGTTTCAAGATGAAACTTTTCTAGGCAAACATTGGTATCTTTTGGAATCTGCCCTGGTACTCTTTTAAGATGAAAGTTGAACACGTTCATCTGACAAACCCTCCGACGTCGAGGAAACACGCTCGGTCATTAGCGACGTTGGGGATATCGGATGCTCTTGCTCCTGCTCGTGCTCTTCTTGTCAGGGTAATCTGACATAGTTACGTAGATACCCTTGATTTGGTACCCATGTTCAACAAATCGATGAACTTAAAGATTGGGCCAAATGGGTTTGAATTTGAATGCGATCCTGAGTTTAAGGATTGGGAGAATGTTGAGGGAGAATATTGGAATTGGTGTTCTCGGAAATAGATTGTTTTGTAACTCGGTAGATTGTATAGTTTGACTAGTTTGAAAAAATTGTTGTAAATAAATTTGTATTATTCGTTTTAAATAAATGTATCATTATTACATTTATTTACTATTATTAAATATTAAAGATTATTCGTTTTAAATAAATTTAGTATTATTAAGTAATGTAATAATCCTAAATTATTTAAATAAAGATCCCTTTGACTAATTCAGCGGCATCATAGATGCCTTAAACTGATTCAACGGCATAAAAACTGACGTGTCTGATCCTTTGTTTCAATCTAAGGCATCACTAATCCCTTTGTTTCAATCTAAGGCATCAAGGGGACAAAAGCTTCACATGGTCAGGTTGCTAATGATTGGGAAAGAAGCCTAGGGTGATCCCTTTGTTTCAATCTAAGGCATCACCATTTTTACAATATTCCCACTTTACCAACCAATTATAATTTCCAAAACCATAAAACATCCATTCTTGCAAATGATTCCCGAAATACGCATAATACAATTTGAGTTCTTATCACTTTGTTAAGGGTGGGAGGGGCATTACCCCGGATTCCACTTAATTACCCTGATTTTCCACCAATAATGTACTGTCACATCAGTTTACTGATTTACTTCACTAATATACAAATTTGGAGGCAAAATTACCTTAAACTAGCCAACTCGTAAAAATAAAAAACCCACACACTGTCCGTTCCGTGATTGCTTCACGAGACCACTACCCGTGCCATCAGGGACGGCGTTGCCTTGAGGGTACTGAACTGTCCGTGAGCATTTCGTGAAGCACCTCGCCTACTCTAATTAAATTTACCAATGTTATTGGACCAAAAAGTCTCTTGGCTAAGATGGTTCACCACATAACCACTTTTAAATTAATAACCGCAAGAATTAACCATATAAACATATTGTCTATCACAACTAAAACATGCATAATAAAAGTTATGTACTTAGCTTTTGCACTAAAAATGAACTCATTGTCACCAAACAAAGCTCCAAATTAACTATGCATTGGCAGCAAGTGCAACTAGTCTGCCATGTGGAGAGATCATGTATGATGCATAGACTATATCATGCTTACGTAGAGTTGTTCGCGTAGGACATACATGGCATTACCCGGGGCGGGCCCATGGAGCCTCATCCAGTTTGCTCGGTCTAACTAATCGACGTTTATTAACCCAGTTTATGATTAATTTGTGACGCTGAAATAACTAATACACGCGCGCGCACACAGATATAAAAATCAAGATTAACATACATATTTGCTTCAATTAGCAACTGAATTATAAAAGAATTGCATTCTAGCTATTGGAAAAAAAATTAAGCTAACTAATAATAATATATGAAACAAGTTACATATATGTGTATGTGTGAGACAGACTATATATTGCGTGCCAGTAATATGAATAAAACTCCAAAAACATATAGATGCCCGAAGAAAAGGGTAACATGAGGTTGAAGCACAACCTCACAACATCAAACACATCCACAATCGTGGTTTGCTAAGCTTCACAACAAAAACCTCCATTAATGTTAAAAGTTAAAAAGGGACACTCTTCAATCGACGCCCATCACATAAAAAGGATCAGCCGGTTGCGCTAAAATTCAAATTATTTTCGTTCCCTTACACGTATAAGGCAATTGTGATCGAATGGTACTATTGAGCTTGACGGGTTGGTTTTATAATAAATGAACAAATTATGAGAATATGTGTGTTTGTTTTTGTTAAGTGATTTTCTCACTAATATAATTTCTTTCTATGGATTAAGGGTATTTTTGTCTTTTCAAGTTGGTATATATGTCTATAAATAGATAGATATGACACTAGCTTCCTATCATTATAGTTTGTCACTTGGTACTTCCCTTTGGTTCTTGCTTGAAGTTAAGGTTTGTATAAACCTTGGAGTTCTCTTGCTTTCATATTATATATAACGCGCAATTTCTTCTCCGTCGATACTTTTTAGCAAATTATACTTAAATTACTTTTAAATCTGCTTGTTCAGTTAATTCTATATAGCCTTTTTCATTGCTCTGCGAAATGAAACTCTATCTTTTAAATGTCTTGTTATAAACTCTTAAGGAGTGTTAGGTTTTCATACATGCATTGTGTTTGTCAATTTCATTTCATGAACATGATAAACTATCTCTCTAGTTGGGTCGACAAAGATCAACACCTAAATGCTTCTTTATGATCTAATAAGTCGACGAGTCGGGTAAGAAGAAGATCTTTTAACACGTTACACCTTAATGATTTCTTTCTAATCTTTTACATGGAAAGGTCTAGTCTTGAAACATTTTATGTCATTCTTGTTATATGGACCATTTATGAATATATGTGTCAAGTGTTAATGAAAGTTGTTTTGTGGGTGCATGTAGCAAACAACATGGAGAAACAAGGTTCGAGTTCAGGGTTATCCAGAACCCAATCCGATCAACTAACCAAGATCATAATGGATGGAGACGCGATGAAAACCCCGATTGCAAGCGAGGTTACAAAAGAGGTGGACACTCGAACTCTTTCAAGAAAGTCTAGTAGAAATCAAGTGCTTGGCAATAGTGGAAGGAACACACACATTAAGAAAGGAAAGAGTGCACAAATGAAGTTCGAGTACGATGATGTTGGTAGTGGGGCCGCCTTGAGTCGCGCCTCTAGCGCGAGCCTAGGGTTCTCATTCTCACTAGCTGGATTCACTATGCAGCCAGATGAAATAGCAGATTTTACACCTTTTAGTGAGGATGATATCCGTAAGTATTTCGTGACCTTTTTAGTGTTTTAACACGATAAAAAGTAGCTTTATGTTTTGAACACTAAGGTTATACAAAGAGATATATGGGTAGAATGGTCACTTCAAGTTGTTATGAAAGTGATCTCACAACTCACAAAGTGCCATCATATAACTTTTTTGTAACTAAAAGCCAAATGAGGCCATAAAGGTGGATAACAGAAAGCTAGGAAGCAGCTGAAAAGTAGTACTTTTTTTTTTCTTGAGTTTATTTCAAAAATGAAGATATTAAAGTTGTTATATCTGAATGTGGCAACTGGCAATATTGATATAACACTATATTTTTATTCAAAAGATGACTATGACATGTTTAAGGTTATGCTACCCGAACACGGACGGTGTAACATTCATTTATCAACATGTGTAAATGGTTCGGTGGGTTGTAATCAAATTGTATAAAAAAGGTTGTTGGATTGTAATAAATGGATTATACGAATCGTAGATGGTTTAACGTTATATGCTTATATATGCAAAAAATTTCATTCTAATTTTATAAGGGTTAACAAGTTGACATGTTTAATTAAAAGAGTTGAACATGTCAACCTATGCACACCTATATATTTAGTAGACGGGGTAGATATGACTACTCAAAATCTGATTTATCTTTGTCTTGTGTTACAGTCATTTTAGTAAATTAATTATTACCCTAATTTTAACTATCTTGCTTGTTAATTTTTATAATTTAGTAAAGCAAATTATTAGTTAAGTTTCACAACCAACTAGTTCATCATCATCATCATCATCATCATCATCATACTCAGTTAATCCCACATATAGCAAAACTAAGGTAGAGTCTGAGGAGGGTAAGATGTAGACAGCCTTACCTCTACCCCTAAGAATAGAGAGGCTGCTTCCGGTGAGACCCCCGGCTCGATGTGGTTTGGTATCAAGCCTTGGACATAAGGCACAAAACACTTAGCAATCGGGACAAACCCGATCGGTGCATGTACCCCCTTTGTCTTTTGGCTATTAACGCCACCACATGATGTATGATTAACCATCCGTCATTCTTAACGTTATTTTCACGAAATTAGTAAAATAACGTTATTTTCACAACCAACTAGTTGTAAAGTTTATTTTGTATTTTGGGACCTCTAAGTAAATATTAACTAATAGTTGGACCAAATAAAAGCCTTGTGTCTTTATGATAAAATTGGTAGCATGTTTTACGGCATGCAAAGAGTGAAGCCTGCAGACTGCAGTCAACCTAGACAAGCATAAATTAAGTGGGCTGCAGCATTGTGTAGAAAATGGGGCATGACCAGGACCACAAGGGTCACACCCTGGTCCACTGCTATCTAGTCTCTAGTCAAATCATCTAGAACTTTAGTCCAAGGAAGTCTTGCTCTTATCTTGACAATATGTTCTCCATTTTGGTCCCCTCATTTGAATTTCAGGCACACATACTTTGAGTCTTTGATCATAATTATTATATATGTCCACCCAAAAAGTCTTTGGATTAAGATTTAAGAGTAATCAGAACCACATCACAATCTTCTCCTATATCCTATAGTAGGTCATATCATAATCATATCAAATCCATAAAATGAAAATGAATAAGCTTTTATATGAGCTACAACACATGGTCCATCACCTTGATAAACGAACGAATATTAGATGTAACGACAATAAGAAACATTATATTTTATCAAAGTTTACGTACATGGTCATCAAAGTTAACATGCTTAATCTAATCATTTAATTTGGGCTTGACCACGAGTGGTAAGATAATTTTGAATATATGATGTATGTGAGCTTTCTTCCCTATAAGACTGCAAGGACTGGAGGGGGAAAGAGGGGCGTGATGCGCCATGTGGCATATGTGGGGACCATTTTGTAAGAGTGGAAGGGGGGAAACCGAGGGGGGTATTATTATTAATTAATGGGTGTATTGAATTTAAAAAAAAGCAGCCAATCAAGTCCCTCCATGCTTCTTCACCCCCCGCCCCACGCTTCCACGCCACCATGGGGTAGTGTTGTGGGCTATAAGCCCCTTTCGCAGGAAGCCCCCCCCCCCCCCCCCCCCCCCCCCCCCGCCCCACTCCCTACACTCTAATAATTGAGGGTTAATATTGGTACACCTTCCAACTTTCTCTCTATATATATACATAGAGAGAGGGTAACGAGAGGCTTATGATTTTAGGTGTCGCATTAATTAATACGACCCTTCAAAATTGAATATTTAACACTTGTATGGTATGAATTAAATATGATTGATGTAACTATAATTTATTAAAGTACACTAACAATAATTATAAGGAAATTAACTTAATTGATCATGGGCAGTGGTTGCTTTACAACACAGAATTTACCGCTGAAACACTACTTCCAAAAAAAATCAATTCATAACTCCTACTTATGATAAAGATATATAATTACAACAAATACTATCCACCTATCAACTCCTAACTAGTATAATTTATCGAATTATAACTATATATACAATCATAATCCCTACTTATGATAAAGATAATTACAACAAATATTTTCACCTATCAACTCCTAAATAATATAACTTATCGAATTATAACCAACATATTCTATCTAATACAAAATATGTACGTTTTGTTACAGCTGAAGACATTGAAGCTGGCATGCGTTGTAAGTTTCAGACTGAACCAACCTTGCAAATATATCTGAAGGTATACACAAGTATTCAAAATGCATGCAAGCTTTATACTCACCCATATTCCATCATATGTAGTTTTATTTAGTTTTCGTTAATATTTTCTCCTCTTTATAGAAACAAGCTAGTGGCCGGTTATAACAATTATTCGTATAAAAAATGCAAGTAGATTGATTTCCTCTATGTCTATTTGAACAGGCAAATATGGAGGTTTTTCTATGAGAACAATGCGAGAATATGGTCAGGTTCAGTCTTGTACAGAATCTCATGTTATATGGTATTTATGTACAAGACAAATTTGTATTAAAAAATAAATAAATAAAAACAAGAGAAATAAGCAAACCTGGTGTCAATCTTAGCTTTAACAATATATTCATGTGGTATAATTATAAATTATAGGTAATTATTTTGCATAAAAAAATGTTATAAAATGCAGTTTATCAAGTCCCAGTCAATACTCAAACGAGCATAAAACTATGCATAAATCCCACAAGTTTTATTGATTAAGAAACTAACTCAAAATTTTATACAAATCCCTACCAATTAACATGGTATATATAGCTAACGTAACACGTGTTGATTTCTGATGTTGGTTTGATCTGAGAATTAGTATGCGGTTGTTTGTTTATGGTTTGTGTTTGGAGGGAAAATAAAAGAGAGAGGGAACTAATCTGTTTCATAAACAAGAATAGTCAGACAAGTTACAAATGATACATGTTGACCCTATTTATACTTAAGGAATCGGTGGGAGTGAATCATCACAACCATTAACCGATTGTAACCGCTATAACTACCTATTGAACACACCGGTTCATTAATCCTAACTAACTTAGGATATACATTAATATTTACATGTGACACTACATATTTACATAATAATAAATCGGTCTTGTGTCTTCTTTGATGCAAAGCATTACGTCCAACAATCTCCCCCTTAATCTTTGCATCAAACGCTTCTTGCAGCCTTAGTTTCTGGATCGCTTCTTTGGTGGAAGATCATTATCTTCCAGCCCATTCTTCTTCTTGTTGTTGACTGCGTTGCTTGTTTCACCAACTTCTATCACGAGTTCTCGGCCTTTATACTTTAGGTGATACCATTCTAACATTTCCAAGTACAAGACGTAGATCATTCTTAGATCTTTCACAATTGGGTCATTTTGGGTGAGCATTGGTCCTTCCTTTCCATATCCCATTAGCGTAGCAATCTTTGGCCAATTTGACTCCCCACACACTTTGTTATAGCCCCCCATTTTCTGCACTAACATATAGAGATCTAGGAGATCGACTGGATACCCGAATATGTCTAGGGGAGGCATTTCCACTCGAACTCTTGATTCTAGAAACTCTTTCACGAACCACTTTACCAACCTTTCAAACTCGACTTGAAACTTCTCTTTATGTTCTTCAATCTTAGTTGCTATATGGATCAAATCCATAAACAATAGGCAATCGTTGATTGAAGAAATCTCGGTTGGATACATAACTTCGGCTTGTTCCATAAACCCGTTTTGATCATCTTTGTGCATAGCGAATGTCTCAAAGTTCCTATACATGGATGCTTTCTCTATGTCTTCATACGTGAGACCATTGTACTTTTCTTCCATATTCAAATCGGGTTTCTTTCCTTTATCTTCATGCGCCTTTTCTGCGCCTTTTGCTTCTTGGATGTTCTTTTGTTTAAGAGGACACATAAACGTGGGATGATCCTCTTCCTTGCATATCCAACATCGTTCTTCTTTAAGTCTAACTTCTGCCCTGGGTTATTCGGTTGGGTGATGTGACAAATATCACCATCAAACTCAATTTCGTAACCACTTTGAGTCAATCTTTCTATACTTAGAATATTCTTCTTAAGCGTAGGGACATAGTAAACATTTTTGATTTTGTGCATCTGTCCACTGCTATAGATGAGAACCGAACCTTTTCCCCTAAAAGTATTCTTTGGGAAATCCTTGTGGGCAGCCCTCTATTCCAAAGGAATTACATAAAACCATAAACAGATCTTTCTTACCACAACAGTGTTCCTTTCGGGTAAGACTAACGAACCACATGTCATCCCATCCTTGTAAATCGGTGCCCTTTATCATAAATTCTGTTTTACCGATTCGTTTGGGACAATCCCTTCTATAGTGGAAGGGTTCTTGACAATAACTACAACACATACCCTTAGGGTAATCAGAAACATACTTTTTCTTCTTCACTTGTCGGTTAAATTCTTCCTGAGCGGGGGCCCTTTTCTTTTCTGGCAGACTGCTACTCGAACCAAGTTTGGTATTTGCGACCCTTTTGTGCATCAAATCTTCTGTGGCCCTCTGATCCTTCTGATCTGCCACGGTTGTTCTCTCTTGACTCTCTCGGCCATTGAACAACGAAGGAAACATTGGGGAAACATCACCCCCACTTTTTGTTTCACACGGTGATACACGTCTTGAAAATCGAAGATACCATATGTTCTTGAACGAGAATCCTTGTATGAGTAACCGCCGTTCCTATGATGCTCTTGTTCTTTCTGCAACATAAAACTCCTTGATGCATCCATAAACGGGGAACGGTAGAACTCATCTTTTCTGCCAATACTCTTCTGATCATCACGATCCATTTCTTTTCCTTTGCCACAGGTCTTAGGATTTGGCTCTGATGCCATGTTGATTTCTGATGTTGGTTTTGATCTGAGAATTAGTATGCGGTTGTTTGTTTATGGTTTGTGTTTGGAGGGAAAATAAAAGAGAGAGGGAACTAATCTGTTTCATAAACAAGAATAGTCAGACAAGTTACAAATGATACATGTTGACCCTATTTATACTTAAGGAATCGGTGGGAGTGAATCATCACAACCATTAACCGATTGTAACCGCTATAACTACCTATTGAACACACCGGATCATTAATCCTAACTAGACTTAGGATATACATTAATATTTACATGTGACACTACATATTTACATAATAATAAATCGGTCTTGTGTCTTCTTTGATGCAAAGCATTACGTCCAACAACACGTTAGACTATAAGTAGGATACCTATTAATTAATTACATAATAATTATCTAATACACATCCTAACATAACATGTATAGGATTTTAGACAATTATCTACTAATTAATTGATATTCTAGGATATGATAATTATAACCGATAATTTAAACCTTATCATGTTTAAATCATCTATAATTTTCCACTCCATAAAAGCTTCCTTGAGCCTTGCACGCCAAGTTGGTTTCATTAATTCGGAATTCCCCAACAGTTTACAGAAGTGACATACAAGATAATAACCAAAGGGGTGACATCAAATGAAGAAAAGGAAATTTTAAAAGGAATAAATGGTGCAGTCAACCCTGGAGAAGTTTTGGCCCTCATGGGTCCATCAGGCAGTGGGAAAACTACTCTCTTAAGCATGCTTGGAGGGCGACTCACCGATCACACAGCAGGAGGATCGATCACTTATAATGACCAACCCTACTCCAAGTCATTAAAGAGCAGGTATGCAGTGTTTCATTTGGCCAGTTTAGTTTTATATAGGCGTTCTCATCAACGGTGTTTATGGTGCGGTTTGGGAGGTTTGGGGCAAACTTATTGTGTCAAAAAAATATTATAAGCCTACGAGTTTAAGTGTCTCATATTCTAACCAAATAAGAAATATTATGAACCAGAAAAATAAAACAAACTATACAAAACTTCAACCATTTCAAAGGTTAGATTATTTTCTTTAACCGTGAGAACTAGTTAACAAAAATTTCATGGTACTACACCAATAATTGTTCATGTAAACAATGGAACTATGTAAAGTAATGTGTAGCTTTCGTTGGAACGGGCCATGAGGTCGGGGTTAAAGGATACACTCTTTCATTGTCATATGTGTACTTTTCTCATTCATATTTTTATTTTAAATCATGGTATTTTCATAATAATTAAACATGACAGCCTCATTAATTGTAACCATGAGAACCAGTTACCTAGATACACACGGAACAATTGGTATTTTGTTTGATAATTATCGAAAATTTATAATATGATATGGCAGGATCGGGTTTGTGACTCAAGATGATATTTTGTTTCCACATCTAACCGTGAAAGAAACAATAACTTATGCTGCTCTTTTGAAACTACCAAAGACATTGACAAAACAAGCGAAAGTAAAACAAGCCGAAGATGTTATTCGTGAACTTGGTTTAGAGAGGTAATCTACTGATTAAGTCCATCTTTTTGATACTTATAGATTCCTGAAACAACAATATATAAAAGATACTAAGTACAACTTTAAAACAGGTGCCAAGATACTATGATTGGCAACTCTTTTATTAGGGGAGTTTCAGGTGGAGAAAGAAAACGCGTTTCCATTGGAAATGAAATCATAATCAACCCGTCTCTCTTGTTCCTTGATGAACCCACCTCTGGTTTGGATTCTACAACTGCTTTGAGAATCATTGAACTATTACAAGACATAGCTGAGGTATGTTTATATAAAAACATTATATACTAATTAAAACATATAGTTCTATAAAGATTTTGGCGCGCACATTCAATTTTAAAAAAAAACGGCAATATTGTTTCCATCCATTACTTATGGGCCCTATAACTCTAGACATACTGACATAGACCAAGTTGTATCTTTTTAAGTTGGGCGCTTTTTAGCCCGTTTGACTATGTCCAACTGGTCCAAATATGAGTCTGCTAGTTGTTCAATCAGCACTTTTACCATTTTTGAGAATTTCGGTTTGTACTTTGTTTATGTATATCTAACAGGCGGACAAGACGGTGATTACCACGATTCACCAACCATCTAGCAGACTATTCCACAAGTTTGACAAGTTAATTCTACTTGGTAAAGGAAGCTTGTTGTACTTTGGTAAAGCTTCAGAAGCTATTGAGTATTTTTCATCCATTGGATGTTGTCCCTTGATTTCCATGAATCCAGCTGAATTCTTGCTAGATCTTGCAAATGGGAATATAAATGATGTTTCTCTTCCATCTGAACTAGAGAACAAACTACATTTAGGAAATTCTGGAAGAGAAACAACGAACGGGAAGCCTTATGCAACTGCTGTTCATGAGGTATAACATAGATCAAAAGCTCACAATAAGCTTTTAATAATTCAAATGACATGTTTTCGAGTTACAAAATCAAATTTTTTTTCATATAGTATTTAGTGGAGGCCTATGCAACAAACCTGGCAGATGAAATGAAAAGAAAGCTCGCAATTCGTACATCAGTCGATAGAGAAATGAAGGTGAACATACATTCTGTGAAACGAGAATGGGGAGCGAGCTGGACTGAGCAGTTTACTATACTGTTTTGGAGAGGGATCAAAGAAAGAAGACACGATTATTTTAGTTGGTTAAGAATCACACAAATTATCGCTACTGCGGTCATCTTGGGACTTCTATGGTGGAGATCAGATGTTCATAGCCCAAAAGATATGCAAAATCAGGTAACCCAATCAAAACGAATTGAGGAATCTAAAATTCTAGTGACTACAGTTACCAATGATATATAAATGTGTGATTGCAGGCAGGATTGCTTTTTTTCATTGCTGTGTTTTGGGCGTTTTTTCCGGTTTTTACAGCAATCTTTACATTTCCTCAAGAACGAGCAATGCTGAAAAAAGAAAGGGCTGCTGACATGTACAAGCTTAGTGCATATTTCATTGCAAGGACAACGAGTGATATCCCGCTTGATCTTGTTCTTCCCTTGATCTTCCTGTTGATTGTTTATTTCATGGCGGGCCTCCTATTAACCGCCCAAGCGTTTTTCCTGACTATGCTTATAGTCTTTTTGTGCATGTTGCAGCTCAGGTATTATGCCCTTCTAATATGTGATCACAGTATAAAATTGATTTTCGGCGACTAATAGATCACTAACAAATATACCCATAAAAAATTACGACATATAGTCATCAAAGGATATTCAAAAAATAAATAAATAAATAAATAAATAAATATATTAAATAGATATTTGTCGGTAAACACCTTTCACGAGTGAAGCATCTGTTGTTAAACCTTTGGTGAAAAAATTGTCGTAATTACATGATAAAGTGTGACGCATAGTAGAAGCGCGAAATAACAAATAGGACTCCAAAGAGAAAACTTAAATATTATTCGATACATTACTTGAGGTACTTTCATGATGATTTTAAAGTTACCGACGTCTCCTAGCTAACTTCAATATTGAGAGTCCTCTAATTTGTAGTTTTTTTCATCTTCCCTAAATTGGTTCTATAATAAGCATACATATATCTATAGGGGCTTGGACTCGCTATTGGTGCTGCAGTGATGGATTTGAACAAAGCAACAACTATGGCTTCTGTAATTGTAATGGCTTTTATGTTGGCTGGTGGTTTTTTTGTGAAGGTAACACATAGTGTTTCTAATCTTTAAAACTTCATGATCAGTTAATTATATTTATATTCCTAGAAATCTGAAACGCTTATTAATTTTGATTACCTTTTGTTTTTGCAGGATGTTCCGGTTTTCATATCTTGGTTAAGTTATTTGTCATTCAACTATCACACATACAGACTTATTCTAAAGGTGCAATATGGACATATAACTTCTGTGATTGATGGGATAGAACTAGACAGTGGGTTGAAGAAGCGGGTGCACTTGCAGCCATGGCTATCACCTACCGTATCTTGGCTTACATGTCTTTGCGGCGTGCAGCTTAAGATGAATGTTTGATCAACAACATTTGCAAAGTATGTATTTATGTATGTATTTGCAAGGTAAGCATGGAGATACTAAAGAACATGCAAATAAGTAGGTATCGAAGAAGAATTTGTTGTCTTCTATATAACTGTGTAGAGATTTACTTGCTAATTGCTATTGTATGCAATGAGAATTGTAACTAAATATTTCGTAGCATCCAAAACAAGTTTGGAGGACTTAAAAGGATGACCAAAATATCTCACAAGTCACAATTAAGCAAATTTCCCCTAAAGTACTATGTATGAGTAGCGATTGTCTCGCAATTTAAGTCTTGGATTGGGATTAAACGAGTCTAGACGAGTTTGAGCTTGAGTTTGACTCTTTTAACTTACTTTAACTTTAAGTTTGGGTCGGCTAGTACTTTTCAAGCCTTATATCTAACATCGAGTTTAACTCATGAGTAGTATAAAAGTTTGATCTTGGCTCGGGTTTAACACAATTACTCCCTCCGTCCCAATTTAAATGTCCCATGTCTAAAAACACACATTTTAAGAAATTTTTTTTTTGTATGTGATAAAATGACAATAATATCCTCAAAAGTGGTGATTGTGTTTTGTCTTTTATGGGCAAAACTGGAAATTATATTTCTATTTATGGAAAGAGACATTTAATTTGGGACAAACAAAAAAGAAAATAAGAACATTTAAATTGGGACGGAGGGAGTATAATTTATAAAATTTCTAGTTATTTTCATGTATACATATAATTGTTTATTTTATATCAAAATATATTTATTTACTTTGTTTAATTATAAATACATATACAATAATATATATTATACAATCATCTATATCTATATATATTGCAAAGGGAGAAATCCTACATGTCATTTATTTAGACATTCTATCCTTTGAGAGATGCCATGTAGGATCATAGGTGGCACCTATTACACCAATTAAAAAAAACAAATAATATATTAAAACCCAATCTACTAAATCTAAATATTAAACCTTTATTATTTTTTCTCTCTCATGTATCCTCCCATAACTTTTAAACGTTAATATATTTTATATACGAGAATTTTTAAAGAAAAAAATTACACCAAATTAACGAGCGTTTTTATTATCTTTCCAACGAGTACCATAGTGCTATATAAAAAACGGAGAAAAAAAACAACTATTTTTTGTAACCCGACAGGTATTGTGTCGGGTTTGGGATTAGTTTAAAAAAAAAAATCCTCGGTTTGGGTCGGGTCATACCCATGAATTTTTTAACGCATCACATAACCCTTAGACTAATGCGTTCGATATTTGCAATATACGTGCACCATCATAAACTAAAAACTTTATAGTATTTAACTAAAATATATGTATGGTTATTATAATACTATTTCAATAAATAATTTTTTTTCTTATTTCATGTTAGTTCTTTTTAGAATGATCGATTACAGTTTTTCTGCATGTAACTGTAAAGCGCATTAGTCTATTTCATATGTAAAATTGATATGTTATATTAGATATTTCAACCCGGGACGCTCCCGGGATAAAAGCTAGTAAATTATATATGTAAAACTAATATGCAATGTAGACTCGTGAATACAAGTAAGATCACTCATCAATATGTGAGGTAATTCACCCGTGATCATCCTTAGGAATAGGGTTAGTATGACTGTATGAGACTTTAATAAAGAAGTTGAAAGACTTTAATATATATAAAAGTTAGGTTGGGTGATTTTTTTTCGTAAAAAATAAGAAAGTATTAGTGTTAGTGATATTAACTATACAATTTTAAAGACACTAGGGATACAAAAAAAATACTGATAAGTTTCAAAAAAATAAGAGGACAACTGCCTCCAGCCCTCCACTTTGTTCCATTTCACAAACTAACAAAGTGTATTGCATGGTTCATTAGAAAATAGCTACCATGTCTCTTTCTATTCCAAAAAAGATTAAATGTAGAAAAAATGTGTGCTATCCCATACCACTAAGTTAATTATCTATTGTAACTTAGAATTAGTGGCAGATTTGACCAAAAGATCTAAGGGTATCCCAAAACAATAACGTACATTTATACAATAAGGAAATTTTGTTTAACTAACATTCAGACGATAAATTTTTGTTAACCATATATTATACTTGGGAGGCGGTAGTAGGAAACAGTGTTCGTCAATCCCGTTTTTAACCATGCTTATTTTTTTCATTTTATAAAACATTAGTTAATTTGGGGCTTGGGCTAATACAAAATGTCCTTATAATTTATTAGAATATAAGAATTAAATGAATTGGGTTTTTAGTTAAATGAATTTGGGCTTATAATTATAAGTTATCATTAAAATTGGTTTCTTAGTTAAATGTAGGGCTATTCAAATCGCTCACCGCTTGTGGATCGCTCGTCGCTCGTTCGGAAAATGTTCGCTCAATCTTTCGCTCGGTTGTATATGAGCCGATCGGCTCAGTTCGGTTTGTAAATGAGCCAAGCACGAGCAAAGGTATGCTCGGCGCGGTTCGGCTCGAATAAATTTTTATTTATTTAATAATAAATATAAACACAATTTACAGATAAATTTATGGCTTTATATATAAGATTCTATTGGATTTGACTCAGTATATGCAAACAAAATATAACTAGCCCACTTAACACAATAAAAAAATTAACACTAGATTTAATAGTAAAACAATAAGTCATGAGGTGACAGTTTTGACTTCTTTATGTTAATAATCGTCCATCGCTAATTGTCGCTTGATATCACACTTACATCACAATGCAACAACTGTTGTCTGACGTATGCTCATCACCTCACCAGTCTCAATCTAAGCCTCATCCTTGGACATTGGGATCTCAATATTAATGTTATCATCGGACATTTTGACCTTAGTTGTCACCCGACAATGAAAACATCGAAGGAAACATCCCAATTTTATACTCGTCCATATTATTTTCCGCTCGATTCTCGCTCAGGGCTCGCTCGGAAAATTTGCGCTCGAAGAATGCTTGTTCGATTTTCGGCTCGATTGTAAACGAACCGCTCCGCTCGGTTCGGTTTGTAAACGATCCAAGCACGAGCAAAGCTCCGTTCGGATCGGCTCGGCTCGTGAACAACCCTAGTTAAATGAACTAGATGATTGGGCTTTTATTTAAATGAACTAGATGATTGGACACTTTTTAAGTTTGAGGGTATCCTATATATTAAACAGAAAAGAAAAAAAAAATTGCACATTTGCACTTCGAAGACAAAGTTAAGGGGTAGCATTGGCACCCCCTGCCACCTTGCTAAATCTGCCCTTGCCTAGAACACAATTAAACACCCAATAGCTATGAAATATTATAAGAATCGAGCAGTCATGAAACGAAGTTTGATTTATGATCTTTGTATTAGTGACATTGATGAAACTTGGTTGAATATGCTTTGTGTATTGCAATATATTTCATATGTTTGTGATATTAGGAGCCTAGAAAAGCTAAACAATAAAACCAATATTATCCGAATAACAATTACAATAAATATAAATTAATTCATTCTTTATTCCCCTTTCAAGTTGGAGCGTGAAAGTCACAAATGCTCAACTTGTCAAGAAGATATTACAATTGTCTAGATCCTAATGCTTTAGTAAATAAGTTGGCTGCTTGTAGTTTTGTGTCAATGTCTGTTGGCTCTATTTCTTTAGACTACACATTCTCTAAAAACGTAACAATCCATTTCAACGTGTTTTGTTCGTTTATGAAAAACTGGATTGTAGGCAATGTGATTGATAGCTAGGTTGTCACTAAAAAGGGTGGTTGGACCAGTTTGATTAACCCCCAAATCATGTAAGAGCCAATGCATCCATAAAATTACACTTACCGTCACAGCCATTGCTCTATATTTGGCTTCCGCGGAAAATAGTGATACCACTGGTTGTTTCTTTGATTTCCAAGAGACCGTTGCCCCCTCTTATTAGTAGCAAGTAACCAATCCTTGATATCCTAGTGTCAGGACACCCAAGCCAGTCTGAATCACAGTATACCACAAGACTCATTCCTATTGATATTGGTAAGAGGATACTTGGCCTCGGGTAGCATTCAAGTAACATAATACCGTTGTGGTTGTAGCCATGTGACTCTAGCATGCGTCTGCCACAAACTGACTCGAAAAGTTTACTGAGTCTGCAATGTCGGGTCTAGTTGCTTGTAAGTAAAGTAATCTACCTACTAAGTAACTATATTGACCAGCATCCACTCGTTCTACCTATCCCCTTTGCTAAGCTTCAAATTATGTTCTATTGGAAATGCACTAGGCTGACAACCCTGCATACCAGTGTCTTCTGAAAATGTCAAGATTATGCCCTCTTTAACAGAGAACCAAACCTTCTCAGGTTCATGCTACCTCAATGCCAAAAAAAAAATACTTTAGAACCCCAAGATCTTTTATGCTAAACCTGTCGTTAAGAAATGACTTTGTTTCTTCAATTTTTTCGTGTTATTACCAACAATAACATCATTAACATATATAAGAGCTGCTATGAACGCATCTTCATGATTAAAAATGAAAAAAAAGAATGATCCGCCTTTGATTGCGTGAAACCAACTTCAAAATGTGTTGAAGTAAATTTTTGATACTAGTTCTTAGAAGTTTGCTTTAGGCCACAAAGTGACTTCCTTAGTTTATAGACTTATTTTCCATTTCCTTTTTCAAACCCTTAGGGAATTTTCATATAAACCTCTTTGTTCAAATCTTCGTGAAAGAAAGCATTATGGACATCAAGTTGATGGATTGTCCAACTTTTCTTGACAGTGATCGCGAGTAATGTTCGTACAGTCACTAATTTTGCCAAGGGAGCGAAGGTTTCATGAAAGTCTACATGGTATCAGAGCTGTGATATTACAAAGAATGAGAGAGGCTATTGTACAAAGCCTCCTTAACATACAAAGTGTAAGAAGTCATCTCAGCCGTTGATCTGCGTTTTAAAACAACATCCCCCATTTTAATTATCAACGTGTTTTTTTGTTTGCCGTTAAACGAATCAATGGCAAATTAGACAAATTACTGCTATAATAATTTGAATTTTTTATAATCATAGCGCCCAAATCATCTCATTAATGGACAGTTACTATGATTTGCTATAATCGTGGAAAGCATAAACTCAAAACTCCATAAAAAATCATACTCTGTAAACAAAAAAAACAGAGCATCCATATCCAACAACAACAGACACCCACAATCACTAGATTAAGGACGAATTATGGCTCCAAAACGCAAATCAAGTAAGCAGAAGTTCATATTGTTACTTTAATTTTGATCGTCTGGGGTTTTCATCGTCTATGAAGAATAAATGAAAACCTAAAATTATTTTTGTATGAAACAGGGTGAAGCAAGAGAATGAATGAATTTGTTCATGCGTTTGATGAAAGTTATAAAGGCGTTTTCAATTTTTCATTGATTTTAATGATTTCACATGATCATGTAGTTAAAACGCACGTTTATATAAGAAAACACACATAAACATGTTTTAATTTTAGAATCACATATTATGACTTAAAACGCACTTAGTAATATCATAAAACGCACTTACATGATGATATTCAACCTACAATGTAAAAACATAAAACGCACTTAGTGATATCATAAAACGCACTTACATAAAACGCACTAAGTGATATCATAAAACGCAATCAGTGATATCATAGACGCACTTAATAAAACATAAAAACGCACTCAATGATATCATAAAACACTTAAAAAATTATGAATGCGTTTTTATCAGATGTTGCACGTTTAAAAATTTGTGATGTTAAACCAACCTTTTCTCAAGTAAGATCTAAAGCTATGACGACATTTGAATCTTAAACCACCACACTGCATCTTCTAACTACTGGTCGATGGCCAATTGATGATGAACAGAGGAAGAAGGAATGATCCATAATATTTGGTGCTGGTGTTGGAGGTTTTGGTTTTAGAGGTGCTAGTGTATTTAATAATGGGTTTGATTCTAGAATATATGGTGGTTTTCATGGATCCAAATCTGGTTTTGGTCCATCACAATTTAAAAATATTATAATATCAAAACGCACTTAATGGTGCTCATGTACACACTAAAAACGCATGTGGGTTTTTTTTAGAGCGACGTCCTCTGTTTTGTACCATCAATGGCGTCCTTTGTAGGTTTGTGATCGGTTAAAAAATTTGGATTCGAATTCAGACGAATTCGTCGGTTATAAATTGGATTTAAATTTGAATTCAACTACGTAATTCCAGTAAATTATAATCACCACAGATTTAAACGTGATTACAGGATGGATCAAATGTCTAATCTACCCCTGATAGAAATTGACAAACGTAATTTCTAAAAAAAACCGTTATTACACGTGACACTCTCTTAATCCTTCTTACACTTTGTAGGTTAAGAAACTTTGTACCGTATACTTTCTCTACAAAGAATAATAAGAGCCTAGAAAGGATACATAAGGAAACCAAATAAAACCAATATTCTCCGAATAACAATTATAATATTATTTTCTTACTTGGATAACAAAGTAATCTCATTGTATTAGAAAACTAAGCGAAGCTACATGTCTATATCATATTATCAATATAGGAATGTTAACCATCATTGTACAGTTTAACAAAAATGTTTGAACGTGAAATCCTTATTAGATTCCAAACAGAATCCGAAACATCCAAATCAGGCTGCCGGCAGTCAAGAACACATGTTGTTCACCTTTAGTTTCAACATTATATACTATCACTTAATCGAAGTGTTTGAACACGAAATCCTTGATTAGATCCATAACCGAATTTGAAACATCCGAATACGGATCATTAGTCAAAAACCCATGTTGTTTACCTTCAATTTCAATGTAATGTGCTTTCTTGTCTAGCTTTTTTAACTCATGTGCATATAGTTTGACTCTATCTTTCATAATTTCATCCCCTCCAACAATTAAGAGTATTGGGTCAAGCTTAAGTAGTTCAAGACTTGGGCTTCCCGGCCCAAAGGGGTTAGCAAATGGGTGATCTTGCGTCTTTCCAACCGGCAATGCCATTCTCCAAAACCTATCAGTCAAAAGAGTGTTACAATTAGTAGTCTCATCCCAGCTTTTTAAAGGAGCTTAGTTAAGTTGAACCCGAACACGACATAATTTTGTAAATCGTGTCAGACACACAAACCCGAACAAGACTTTTGTATTAATCGATTGAAGTCACAGATCATATGACTCGTTCAACATGGTAATCTTTAACATTTATCCTATTGTTTTTTTATATAATGCTGCTAACTTACAAATCTACACTCAAATACATAACTTTTAAAATAATTTTCTCTTACACTAAAGATGTTAACTATTCTCTTTTAACTTTTATGCTTTAACAATAAATACTTAAACTAGTTTAAGTTTTGACAAAAACAATTATTCATCTAAAGTTTTATTTAAATTAACGGGGCAATCATCATAACTATCAGGATGATGATTTCAACTTAAAACTAACCCAAACACAAGATTAAAACTCTGAGTCCTAAATTTTGTACTCGTCATATGATTCTAATGCAATATGATATGATTTCACTAGTTTTCACCGTCACATCAAAAAGTGACATTCACATTAAAACTATACCCTTTTTATTTTTTTATATAGTACTACTATATTACAAATTTACACACAAATACATAAATTATTTATAAACAATTCCTCGTATGCTAAAGATCTTGAGCAATTCTCCTTTTAACTTTTAGCTTTAACAACAAATGCTCAAATCAGTTTAATTTTGACAAAAACATATATCCATCTAGTCTCAACAGGTTGATGTGATATATTTGACCCATTTAGCTAAGCGTGATCACAATTTCAACTTAAAACTAACCCTTAGTAGCCGATGATCACCAAGTACAAGTAAAGACATGGGACTTCTATGATCTGACCTCGATAACCATGGTTAGATTATAACTATATTCGTAAATAACCCTAATCATTCCATTGTGGAGAGAAAAAATTACTTTTTGTAAATTATGGAGTTGACTTAACATACAACTAATTGTTTATTATAAAGTGTGTATGTGTAGACATTATTCTATGCTTATGTTTAATTATCATTAAGTTTATTAATCAATTAAATGATTCTTATACGAGGCACGATAACACATTATCAAAAATCCACATGTGATAAATTAATGAAATATAATTAAAGTCATGGTGATAATGCATGCTGCATGCATCTAAAATTTATTAATCGACAGGAATATTAAATAAGACAATAAGTAAATATCAACTTGAAATCTTTTTATTGAGATAGACATGTCATGGACCAACCGTATATTATTACAAAAAACAAAGTGTAAATTTTTAACATAAGTTTTATAAAATTTGTGTACTTAACGGAATATACGATTATATATTTATATAGGACTAGGTTAGTTTGTTGTTAAAAATCTTAAAACTTTTCAAAATAATATACCAATTTACTTCTAGTTTACCTTATGAATAGTTATTTAGTTTTATAAAAATATACATTTTGACCGTGCGCGCATTTTAATGCAATCTGGTTTCTATCATATTATACCATATAATATCATATCGTATCATATCATATTTAGTTACAAAGACACGTTAAGGATGCAACTTACGTGTCAAGAACGTCAACGTTCAACACCTTTTCCGGCTGCCCTGACTCCGACTGTGTCCTCTCCATCCCACCAAAAAACGGTGTCAACATCACATACCCTCGTACCCTAATCGGACTCATCTCCGGCGATCCGGATCCCAACTGCACAGCCAAGTGGTGCGCTATGTTCCCACCAGAAGAGTCTCCAACCATGCAAAACCTATCAAAGTCAAAACAATCAACCCTAATAATATCATCAACTGTCTGACCACCATTAGGGTTTGTAGCCACCTCTTGGAGCCACTTCAGGGCCACATAAGCGTCGTCGATGGCCGACGGAAGCCTATGTTCCGGTGCTAGACGTAGATTAGGTGCCACCACAATAACATGTAGGGTTTTGGAGACTCTGAGGCAGAAGTTGTGATACTTGGCCCGTTCGAACGACCCGACACAGAACCCGCCACCGTGGAGGTAGTAGATGACTGGAAGCTTGTTGGTGGTGGTTGTGGTGGGTTTGTAGATTCGAAGATGGAGGTTATGTGGTTTGTTATAACAATAATCTTTCCATGTGACAGAAATATGATCTTTGACAGGTAAAACAATGGATTCATTGAGTTTGTGACGATGAATAGAACCGTCGCTAAAGATCTGAATAATGCCTGCTAAATCTTCTACAACATGTGGAAGGGAAGCCATTTGTGTTTATTGAAGGTGTGAAGGGTGGAAATAGTAAACAATATTTGTGAAGGGTGTTTGGGTCATTAAACGGTTATAATATACAAAGACTTGAGTCACAAGTCATCAACTACTCCAACTTAAGAATTGATTAGTTAAGTCCGCCAGCTTAATTAAGTAATTAAGGATGGTGGGTGTGGAGGTAGGCCGTCACCTAGGTACGGGCCTCCACATCAGTCGCTACGTCACTGGGGACCGGCTCATCATTCAAGTGATGGATCTGATGTGTGGGTGAAGGACCTCCCCCCCCCCCCCCCCCCCCCCCCACCTCACACACACACATACATATGTACACACAAAGGTGGCTTGTCCCTTTTGTCGATGGAATGTGCCAGGCCTGGGGTGTGGACGGGCCGGGGACATCCCCCATACCGTCCAGGCTAAAAATGGACCACTTTTAAAGAAAATTAATTAATCGGGTTAATTTGGAACTGGCATGTTTAACTAAACGTGTTTGTGTGTTTAACCTAATACTAATACGAGCACATTTGATCTAAACAAAACCCATGAATTAACTTTATAGTAGGTTGTTTAATGTTAAAAAAAAATATACAGTGTACCTCCGTCAAATATTCCAAATGGATGATCATTTGAGAGTGGCAACTAAATTTGAATTACATACTGAACTAACAAGTTTTAGAAATATCATACATATTTGGACCATTGAACATAGACTTGGATATTTAAGCTTGAGTTGGCAGTACAAACCATGAAACCAACAAGTGAACAATAACACTTTAAATAAACATAGTTGTTGCTTTATATTATTTAATTTAATGCTGTATATATAGTTGAGAAAAAAAATAAAAGATAACATACTAGACATGTTGTATTATCGTATAATAAGTTTACTCCAAGTGATGGTTTGATGCACACCGGGATTTCCGGATCGCTAATTAATATAAACACATAATCATTTTCTTATTTTCTTGACTCTTTAGATTCTCTTCTTACAGTAGCTGAATCGAATGTAAAAAAAAGTTATGTAGGCTCACAATTGAAAGTGTTTAGATAAACAAAAATTTAAAAATATGAATGTCACGATAGTCTTTAATTAAGATTGTCACGATAAACAAGAAAAAATGGGGTTTTACCAAAGGAATACCCATTTAGGGAACACCTGTCGGAAACCATTACTGGACAGATGTTCGGGAATTAAACCTGAAAAACGTGACCATATGGAGAATTATTGGTCACTTATCACGGACGGGCAAGCTACCTGGTCGTCATAGGACATAGATTTCCAATGGATCACCGACAGTTAGGTGATATTTATTAATGATGATATTCGTGGGTGTTTTACCAACAAATATTTTTGACGGATCGATTTCTTCCATCGTTGATGTTTCCGTTGGTAAAACTTTCAGTTTTCTTACAATGGCATGCATTTTTATAACAAGGAAAAATGAAGAATCAAAATTTTAAATTGTAGACATTGAAGTATCATTTTTGTACGTATGTTTTCAACTATCATGACAAATTGACATGATAGAAATATTTATTTGGCCCAGAATATTACATTGGTTCAATGTCACATTTGAAAAATCAGCTTTCTCTAGAATGTTGCTAGACACTCATAAGTCATATTATATGACCTGAGCTCGACCAGACTTGAGCTCGGACTCGTTTAAGTTATGAAAGCTTAGAGCTCGAGCTCGGCTCGAGCTCGATAAACAAAGCTCGAGCCCAGCCCGGGCTCATAGTAAAAGTAACTAATTTAATTTAACAATATGATACATTTGCGTAAGACTATTAGACCTTGCCTTGAGATCAAATAGAGATACGTGTCGGGAATCAGGGCGGCTCAAGGGAAAGTGAAATAAAGTTAGGGTTGTAGGCCCACACTTTCTTGAGATTCCTAAATTCTAAAAACATAAACTACATAAAGGTGATTTTGGGCTTTAGAATTTCCTACTAAGGTTTGTGGTATATAAGTATTCATACACAAAAAGATCGGAATCATAATATTAAAAACATTTCTTTAACAAAAAGTGTCTCAATTTTATTATTTGCTTTGGGCCTCAAGAAGGTTGAAACGACTCTGACGAGTTCACATGGGTGACCCGAAATTTGTTTTAAGGGATCTCAGTTGAACATAAATCCTCAACCATTTTTTGTTTATTGTGTAATTTTCTTTCAGTTTTGTTCTTATGTACTTTATTTTTGTAATATGTTATGTTTGGAATGGGTTCATATGAGAACCCCTTTGAGTTGAGAGAACCATGAGAACCTTCCTAGACCAATAATGTAATGACACATATGCAAACTATGAATATAATATTAAGGGGTAAAAAAGTAATTGATCCCCACCCCCACCCCATCCCCACTTCAGCCATTATATATTATATATTACTCTTTTTTTTTTTAAAATAAACATTTTCCTCTCTCTCTCTATATGATCAGACACAATCCTCTCTCTCTACTCTCCCTCCCACACACACTCCTCTCTCTCTCTAATCTTTCTCTCACACACACTCTTCTCTCTCTCTCATCGAACGGTGACGGGTGGTGCTGTGTGGTGTTGGTTTTTGGATGGTGACGGTGGTGCTTCGTGGTGGGTGTTTCGGACAGAAGACGACGGTGGGGGTCGGTGATGGGTGGTGGGTTTTGGATCTGAACAGTGGGTTGGAGGGAGACCGGGGGGTCTGCGTCGGTTTTTTTTGGGTGGTGGGTTTTGGATCTGAACAGATCTGAAAGCGGAGGGGGTGGTTCTTGGTTGTTTAGGGGGCGGAGGACGGCGGAGGACGGCGGATCTGCGGAGGACGAAGGTATGTTATTTTTTTAATTATTATTGTTATTTTATTATTATTATTGTTATTTTATTATTATTATTTTTATTTATGTTATTATTTTTAATATTATAATTATTTTTCTGTTATTATTATTATTATTATTATTATTATTATTATTATTTATGTTATTTTTCTGTTATTATTATTATTATTATTATTATTATTATTATTAACTCTGTTAATATTATTATTATTTATGTTATTATTTTTATTATTATTATTATTACTGTTATTATTTATTATTATTATTATTATTTATCATTATTATTATTATTATTATTATTATTGTTATTATTATTACGGTTTATTATTATTATTATTAATATTAATAAATAATACTGTTTTTTTGAAATACTGTTTTTGAAATTTTATTGTTTTTATTTTTATTATTAGCATTATTATTATTATTTCTGTTATTTTTTTAATTATTATTATTATTTATGTTATTATTTATTAATATTATTATTATTTTTCTGTTATTATTATTATTATTATTATTATTTCTGTTATTATTTATTATTATTATTATTATTATTTTTGTTATTATTTATTATTATTATTTTCTGTGTATTATTAATATTATTATTTATGTTATTATTATTAATATTTTTATTATTTTCTGTTATTATTATTAGTATAATAAATGTTATTATTAATATTATTTATTTTTTCTGTTTTTTTTTTGTGCAAAGGATAGCATTTTTTATGTTGAAATTTTGGGTTTTTTTTTGGCAGGGAGATGTTATGAAGATGATGATGTTAAAACACCAGTGTAAAAATACGAAATGTGTAGATGTTTTGATGTATAGATGTTTTTTACACTAGTGTTTTGTGTAGTAGGTTTTGTGTATGGTAGATTACATCAGTGTAATAACAAATGTACAGATGTTTTTTGGGTTTTTACACTAGTGTTTTTTGTGAAGTAGGGTTGTGTTATGGCATATTTACACCGGTGTAAATAATTACACCGGTGCAAATAATGGTAGGAATGTATAGATGTTTTTTGGGGGCATTTTACAGTGGTGTAATACGAATGCATGTATGTTGTTTGTTGGGTTTTACACTAGTGTTTTTTTAGTAGGTTTGTGTAGGGGGTAGATTTACACTGGTGTAAATAATTACACCAGTGTAAATTATCACCATCAGATTTATGTTATGGTTTTTTTTTTAAAAAGTATACGAATTTAAAAATTAAATTTGGTAAAAAAATATTAAATTTAAATAATGATTAAGAAATTAATATAGTTTTATAATACTATTTTCTCTCTCTATGGTGTTTTTACATAAACACCCTTAAGTGTACTTAATTATAATAAAAAATTAGATCTTAACACAAGTGGGTTCATAAAAGACAAAATACAACAACTTTTGATCTCAACCATTCATTGCACAAGATCAATGGCTGATAATGGTTCTCATGGTTCTCTCAACTCAACAAGGTTCTCAAAATAACCCAACCCTGTTATGTTTATCTCAATTGTATTGTAATTTGAATATAGTTGAATAAAAAATGTTGGTTTATTTTATTTTCTGAACTGGTGTCCTACACAAAAGTGTAGATTATATTTTAAGAGTAACTTAAGGGGTACGTCAGTTAGCCGGTAAAAAAAACTTACATTAAAAGATTGAAGGAAAAAAAACCATGAATATGTATTCAATTCTATGGGTAACTCAAAGATCTGGATGAGATTTGTTTTGCGGCAGTTGGGCCCAACTTTCTTTAGCTATACCGAGTCAAGCTAGCTCATCCTTGATCACGATGGGGTTGGGTATGAAATGGTCAATTGTACAAACATGAAACAACTCTTTCGTTGACTAAAACAAACGATGAAGTCATTATAATTTACACTTATCTTACCACCACTCGCGACATGCTACGTCCAATAACATCATGACAAAATTAAATCACTTGTAATTACGACTACAATATTTGGACAACTGATAATTGACATGTCTATAGACTATGTTTATGCAATACTATACGTAGTTATTATATATACACAGTCGTAATCAAAATGTCTTGATAAAATGAATTTAGCTTAAAACAAGCTATTAGTACATGGCTTACGATTTTAGTGAGTTTGTTGAAAAAACTAAAACCATAAACCCCAACATGTTATAAAACTAAAACCAAACCTTTACCGTATTAAAAAATAAAGTAAGTACTCTAAATTGTTACTTTCTAAATATTTCGAGGGCAACTTGTTTCGTGCTCTAAATCAGAGGTGGAACTCGAATCACGAGTAAATTTTCAACACGAGTTCGACGTATTTCTTATGTATTAGTTATTTCATTTACATACACGTATAATTAAGGTGTACATATATATATGCAATTTAGGCTTGATCAAGCTCCTTTATGCATTGGGCAACTTAAACTCGAGCACGTATAAGCCTGGTCTAGTTTAGGCTTTTAGCAAACTGATCACGAGTAACTCCCAAATAACTCACTCGTTTGCAATTCCAGCTATTTCCAAAGAATAAATTTCTAAGAAAATGTGAACTCCTCAAATTCAAAAAACAGTAACTTTTTAGAATTGTACGTTCCACAAAAACTCTAGTCGTATAAATCTTATCCTTGAATTACCAATCTTACGTTGCAAGTGGATATAAAATTTTCAAACTTATATCAGATCAAACAAGTAATACTCAAAGAAAAATCAACAAACTTTATATCCAATCAAAAGTCCTTAATCTCTAAACATGTATTCTCTTCTAATATGGATTTTTAAATTGTTTGGAATTCAAACAATACAGATAACATACGTGTATAACTTCTTCAAGTAAGAATTACCATAGATACGTATTTCAAATGTAATTTGATTGCACTTCTAGTAAAGTTTTATTTATTTGAATTCAACATTTTATTTATATATATACAAAATGTTAGGATTAACTAATTTACTGTCTGTGCATATACATTGCAAATAAGCATGAGTAGAAAGAAAAAAAAATAAAAATACAAACATTGTAATTATTATAATATAATTTCATCTGTTTTATTATTTCTAAAACACATGAAATGATAGTATAGTTTTTAAATTTACACGTGCATTTTTTTTCATGTAAACATATATGAGAAAGTATACGGTATAAAGCCCCTTAAAATAAGAAGCGTAAGAAGCCACCAGAGATTGACACTTGTCAATTTAACCTAACCACAGTTAAACCACAATTAAATCTATTTTTCCTCTTCCTGTTCTAGACCTAACCCATATCATTTTGAAACAAACCGATCGTTCGAAATCTGACCACCACCACCACCATCACCGCCACCACCATCACCATCACCACCACCACCATCACCACTACCACAACCACCACCAAACCTGCAGTAACAACAGCACCACCAGGGAATTAATTAAGAACGAGGATACCAGCAGCATGAACAGTTTCATGCCAATTAGTTTTTCATTGCTTCTGAAACTGTTTCTTCTTCTACTGATCCCTCTCGTTAATATCGACGGATGGTGAACCCTAGCTGTTGCTGCTTTCTTTTTCATGAGATGGGTGCATTTTGTTTTCAATGAAGTGGGGTGGGTGAGAGGTGCGTTTGTTTCCAAGAAGGAGTGCGTTTGTTTTTTAAGGCCATTTTTGTGGATTGTGAAGAGTGCGTTTGTTTTATTTTGTTTTTCAAGTTCAAGGTGATGATAAGGTGCGTTTAAATAGTAAAGGGTGCGTTTGAATTTTGATAAGTGTGTCTGAAATTTGATGAGTACTTCTGAAAATTTTTTATTAGTGCGTCTGTAAATTTGTGAGTGCGTCTGAAAAATTTTTATTAGTGCGTCTGTAAATTTGTGAGTGCGTCTGAAAATTTGATGAGTGCGTCTGTTTTTCACCCAACTTCAACTTCTTCATCTGCAACTTTTTTTAACCTAATTTTTATGTTTAATCATCCTTAATGAAACAAAATTCAGAGTATTCGACAACTATTACAATTTCATAATTGTTAATATGATTAGTTTAATCTTCTGTTTTGATTATTTTTAGATCAAATACTAATCTTACGTTTTTTTCGTTTATTGTAATCGATTTTTTTTGTTTTTGAATTGTGTAATCATTCTAAACATGAATCGATTTGAAAACGATGAAAAATCAGTGTTCAATTAGTTTTGTTGTTACGATCTGGAATCGATCAGTTAAAATTAGACGGTTTTTCCTGTTTTACCCTTGGTTAGTTTAACCCAAGTATGATTAGGGTTTTAATCTGCATCCTTAATCTAATGGTCCAGATTGCTTCTTACGCTTCTTATTTTAAGGGGCTTTATACAATATCTCTTCCCAACATATATATATTTTTTTCTTCATAATTTAGAGTTTTAGAAGCGGCAACTAGGGGTGTTCTTTTTAACCGATAACCAATAACCGAACCGAACCCGAAGTGAACCGACCCAAGAAAATACCTTACCCGATTAACCCGAACCTGATTTAGTGCATACCCGAACCCAACTAAAGTCTTTAGGGTCGGTCTTCGGATTAGTTTTGTATAATTCGGGTTGACCCGAATAACCCGAATAATTCAAAAACAAATAAATAATCCAGTTTCCATATTTTTATGTCTATCTGAGTAGTATTTTTATAGACAAATTTGCAACTAAATATTATAGCCCATTTTGTGGTTTTATTTTACACATATTGTAGCCCAAATGAATAGAAATACGCAACCCAAATGGTTGGAAATATGTACCTCAAACACCCGAACCATTAAACCGATATCCATTTAACCCGACCCGAAAAACCCGAACCCGATTAACCCCATAACCGATAACCATTTAACTAGATTGGGTCGGTTATCGGGTAATATTTTCACAACTGAAAACCCGAATAACCCGACCCGAATAACCCGATAACCGAAAACCAAACCCGATGAACACCCCTAGCGGCAACCCCATGGGAATTGTGAGCTTTCATAAATCCATTATTTTATATGATTTTTTTTTGACTCAGTGAATTTGTAAAAAGGTGTTTCCAATTTGACAAAGTCTCGAAGGTAAAGTGTTTACCCGTTTACAAGTTACAAAACTATCACGTAAAAGGTGAGGGTGTAAATGAGTCGAGTCATTCATGAGTTACTTGATATCGGCTTGCAAAACGGTCAAGTCGAGTCACAAAACGAGCTTGAGCTCTCTTAAGTTAAAAGAGGCAAGCTCGAGTGCGTTATCTTAAGTTAAACAAGTCAAGTTGAAGCTTAGGTCTTCTCAGACTCGCCTCGGCTCGTTTGCACCCTAAATAAAGGGGCATTTTCAATACAATACATAAAACCAAATTTAAGTACAAAGATGCGAGAACCACATTAGCATTTGCTTGAACTACATATGTTAAATAAGAAGGTTTTGTAGTTATTTACCAAAACATGTTTCTACTATAGGATTAAAGTATTTGATCGAAAATTATCATAACTTCTTAACTTGAAAGACGTGAAATTAGTATGTATCTCCTAATGTAATTAAGTAATTATCATTTGTCCAAAGCCCAGTTGCTTGAGGGCCTAAAGTTTCCTATGGGAGGCTTGGATTCAATTCTCACTAGCTATATTTGGAGAACATTGGTGGAGGGGAAATGAAGGATGACCCGGCCATTGGCTTGGGTTCGAGTCCTGATCCCGACCGGTTTTACCGATTATTTCACTTCGTGCCTTCGGGCGGGTGAGTGGTCAGGTTTTCCCGGGAATTGGTGGCCCGGGTAATCTCGAATACCTGATTCGCCAAAAAGGTGCCCGAGAGTGCTCGGAAATTGATTCGTTGGCCGTTAAAAAAAAGTAAGTAATTATTTATAGTACTATATGTGAAGTCTTTTTAAAAATCATGTATTTTTTTACTTCTTTTATTAAGTCATAATAATATTCATAACCTATTTTTTTTAATGGCCAACAAACATTTCTGCCCGACTACCCAGGGAAGTCCCCACACTAGGGACAGACCTCCACGACCAACCCAATGGAGGGCCCACACGTACCTCAGGCGGCTGGCGTAGTCAGGCCCGCCCATACAATTCCCGAAACCGGGGAAAACCCAACCCCTCACCTGCCCGTAGGCACGACGGTGAAGGATTGGTAAAACCCGGGCGAGATCAGGACTCGAACTCGTGACCATAGGCCAGGAGTCATCCATCATTTCTCATTATGTCCCTCGTGGGAATCGAACCTAGGACCTCCAAGAGAGATCTCCGGTCCATTCACCAACTGAGCTACCCGTAAAATACAATATTCATAACCTATTCGAGAAGGACAAAATAAGCATATATAGGTGAACTATAAGTATTCTAGCCGGCATTTTATGATGCAAAATTGCAAAAACTATGATCACTTGAAGACTTAGTCAATTAAAGCTGATCAGCAGGTTGGCTTCTTCAATCTCATTAGTCTTTGACTCCCTATAACCATAAACTGCTCGATCTCAAGCTTACTGTATTTAAATGTCGATAAACATCGACATGAACACCACCACCACAACCACCGCCACCACCATCGTTGCCACTATGCAGTTACAGGGTTTGCATGGGCCAAAGCCTGCACCTTTGATGGTAAACAAGAACTCCTCCAAGATATTGAAGAAACATAACATGAATAATAATAATAGAAGTGGCCATAAGCATGTAAATCGAGGCGGTCCAGTTATAGTTTATCTCAAGTCACCAAAGGTAGTTCATGTGCTACCCCATGAGTTCATGACCACGGTTCAACGACTCACCGGAAAACAACCTCCTCCCTCTTCTTCTTCTTCTCCTTCCCATCAATTAGATATGTGATGTATTTATATTAATTTAATTCCTTTTAGGGTTAGAAATATTTAGTATGAGTGTCTTAAGTGTCTTAATATTGCCATTAGTAGTTTGACCTTTGTATGATCCAAATTAAATGGTACTATCAAGTATATATCTAGTCTATATTGAAGTACAAAGTTGTGGATACCATGAATCAAGGATGACATGGTTGTATGTGTTCTCTTGAACTTGATTTCTTTGTAAGTATTTGAAACATTTCCATAGATGTCTTTTGAGATATGTCGCAATCACCGATAGCTTGTGATTCTGATATGTTTAACTTTAATATATGATATGATTATAGGTACCCATTTTTCCAAAATAGATAGTAAGTTAAATGAAAGAAGAGAAACACGCTTAATACATGATTAGTTTTAAGTAAAGAATCGTGAGAACGATATAATTAATATTGTACATTTCACTTGGCAAATATTCTACATGAAGTTAAAAAAACGAGGCAAGCAGTTGCTTAAGACCATCATGATTGGTCGACACCCGGGGAGTGGATCAATCCCATTCAACAACGTGGCAGCGCTTTGATAGGTTTTAGGCGTGGAGGGGGTGTGTACACCACCTCGGTGGGGCATGGCTCTAACCACAACGTAAAGAGCAGGTTGTTGCTCCGCATCATTTTGTCTGACGTGGCATGGTGGCCACGCCCAGTGCCGGCTCAATAGCCATAAAAACATAGGCAGCAACCTAGGGCCTCCAAAATTTGAGGGCCTCGGAAAATATAAATTGAATCAATGAAAAGGTCTGGAATAGGACATATGAGTTTTTTAGCTTTTGAATCTGCTGAGTCGTTTGAGCATATACCTTTTAGTGAACAAAACACATTCTCTGGTAGTTTGGTTTATTTTTTGATTCTGTTTGTAGGGTTTTAATTTTGCTAATATATATATAATCTACAATACGGAGTTGCAAGGATGTTTAATCGTGATATGTTTTTGAGAAAGAGACTATAGGATGCGGCTAAATTACAACAAACAATTAATTTTCAGGAACTAAACTTGATAGTTTTAAATGTTTTATAACTATGACATTTGAAAAGTGCCCCACTTTTTTTACTTCGCCTTAGGCCCCAAAATGATTAAGGCGACCCCGGCCACGCCTTGGGCGTGGACCACTACACGTCATAATTAAACCAAAAGATACATTCATTTATGTGATTTCACAATTCTTTATTATTAAATCTGGTTTTACATTGAAGGAACCTTTTAACAAACTTATTTCTTCCCAATGATTGTTAAAATGAATAAATACATGGTTTAAAAAAAAAAAGTGGTACCAAGTATTGTTTTTCTCGAACAAAGATTTTAAGAATCTTATATACCCAAGGGATAATATCATTGTGTTTTTTTTTAACCATAAAGCAAGTGAAAGAACAATGGAGTGGTTAAATATTTAATATCATGCTTGCAAGTTGCAACAACTTAATTTGAAAAATTCTTCAAAATCGGAGTTAGTCTGTTTTTAGAGCATCCAACTTTAACTATGGTCAAGCCATTACTACATAATTTCCAACCTACTTTATAACTACGTAAGTTAAACGTCTTTAATTAAGTAGAGAAACACATATTACACTTTAAACAACAAAATATACGATCAATTTGCAATGTTTTCTATGACATTACAAACCAAGACCGGATACAAAACAGTTTAACAAAACTCGATCCAGTGTAATGTGAATCATTCTCCATAACTTGCCAATTCAACATCAATAACATCATTTCTTGATAGTCGTCGTCCTCATCATACTCAGTTAATCCCACCAATAGCAAAGCTAAGGTAAAGTCTGGGAGAGTAAGATGTAGACAACCTTACCTTAGGTAAGGAATAGAGAGACTGCTCCAGTAAGACCCCCAACTCGATAGAGGTTTTGCACAAGCCTTGGACATAAGACAAATAACACTTAACAATTGGAACAAGCCAATTGGTGCATGTATCCACATGTTTTAAGGCTAGCAATGCCACCACATGATGGATTATTAACCGTCTGCCACTTTTATCATTATTTTAACTAAATTAATAAAATAACATTAAAATTAGTGTAACTTTACTTTTGCCCTCCAAAAACTCATACAAATACACATTATATGCATACACCGCAAGCGGGGCTGCTATGTCTTGATAGTAAAAAAAATATAAAATATTTTCGTTATATGAAACTAACTTCAAACATAAGGGTCATTTATGTAACTTCTCCAAAAAAGTATTCTAACGGAAGTTGATAACGGCGTCAGTAAATGGAGGGAAATGAAAATATATTCAAAACCCAAATCGTAACGCTCTCAATTCCTGCTTTTTTATAAAAATATTCAACCATTTTACCGCTTAACCTTTTCTCAATCCATAATATTTTGCCCTAAGAACACCTTATTCTCAGGGCAGAAACCGATCAGATATAGATCGGAGAGTTAGGGTTTAGTTTGTGTGTAATTTGGATTAGTGTAATGGCTAAAGTAGCAACACGAGTGTCTATGATGCCACCGGCGTCGTCGAAGTCTGTTCTGTTTCCCGGTGGTATAGACGATGGATCGAGTAGCGGTTTATCAAAAGGCGGTAAAGGAATTAAAAGGAAGACGCCTTCTGAATTGAGAGTAAGTAGTAGTAATAATTGTTTATGTTATTGTGCGTTTGATTAGTTCTGAAAGTAATGTGTTTGTTGTTGACTGTGATTGAATATGTTTGGATTTGGTTAAGTAAGTCTGTTAGGTTATACTGTAGGACTGTAGGATTAATTGATTTTGTTTAAGTTTTTGAAATTTGAGATCTATGTATTTGAGATGAGAAATTAGGGTTAATTTTACAAATGGATGGTTAGATAGTTGTGTTGTTTAAATAAGTCTGAATTAAATGAGTTGATGAACAGTTATGGATCTGTTGTTAACGATATTCACTACACTGAAGTGGTTTGATTTTTTTAAGCATGTTAATGTCTGGATATGTATTGGATAAAGGAAGTAGTTTTGTAGAGACTAGAGATATATGGATCAAACAATGCAAGGTTGACAGACATTCCTCGTTACGAGATAAATGAATATTTGACTTGAGAACCATGTGATGTTAGTAAATTGTGTAGTAAAATATTAGCCACAGCAGTGCATCATTATGGAAGTGTTGGTAGTTTGTACAAAGAAACTTTTAATAGTATTAGACGACAGACAGCCATAGAAATTCTTCTTCTTTTCTTTCGTTAGCACAAGAAATGTTAATAACATTTTCATGTCATGAATGCATTCATTTTGGACCAGTTACAATATATATATAATTGCTTATTACTGTAAGTTAACAAATCACAATCAGCTGTTGTATATTGTTTACTTGGCCTACACACTTGAAACATGTTAAAGTGTTAAACCCTTGCGCCCACCAACGTACGTAATATCCTTTTAATGTGATTTAACAAAACAACATTACTTATATAATGTTATAACTTATAAGCGTGTGGATAGCAAATACAAAGTATAATCTATACCTATAATGAAATTGCAGGCTCAGCAGTTGAAGCGCAAGAACATTGTTGAGCTAACAGATGAATCTCCTGCACCTGAAATGGGTTCTATGCGGTATCAAGCCCACCACCTGAACCCCTTTGATCTGTTTAATGGTTGTATTTTTATATGTATTCAACTAATACTTACTTTTATCTTTGACAGAAATGCTAATGTAGGAACATCAGAACCTTTAAAACCTATATTATCAAGAAATCCCAGATACATCGACACTCGTGTGGATGAACTGTTTCCTAGTAGGAAAATTAGTTTGAGGCTTAAAATGCTATCTGGAAAAGAAAATGTTAAGGTCTGCATCATATGCTCTCATTTGATAAAACATGGTTTGATAAAATCACCTTCAAATGCCTAATCTGATCTTATTGCATAAACATTTCAGGAAAACATTACTGCTGATCACACTGACTGCTTGAAGAATTCTTCTTTTTCTTCAAAGCTTGCTGCTGATAGGCAACCACAGTATTCAGGGTATGTTTTGGCTCATGTATAGTAGTATCTTTATATTAATCTGTGTTAATCTGCAATGCATGTTTCATTTACTTGTCTTGCTCCATCTTGTTTTTGCAGTCCAAAGGATACACATGCGTCAGCTTCAACTGCACAATCTCACATCACGAACAAGAAGTGTAGCATAAGCACATTTCGTAGCGTTGTGGAGTTGTCAACAGGGGGTGAAAAACCATCTGGCTTTTCTCTGAATATGGTACTTTTCTATTGTTGCCTATATTGTTTTTAATGGGTATATGTTTAAAATCAGCATGCCCTTTTACAGGATGAGGCCTTCAAAGGGCTTGCAGCTCGTCCACCTACCAACATCTCAATTTCACCTACTGAATCCTTTGATGGAAAAACAAATTTCCCATCACCAAATTTTTGTTCAGAGTTTAATATATCTGGCCATAAAATTCCACTGGATTTCACATTGAAAACTAGCATGCGTGTGGTCGCTTCATCCTCTGTTAGTTGGTAAGTTTTAAGATTTCTTACAACATACAAAGTGAAATTTTTTAAAGATCTATTATAAGTATTTAAACTGGCATGCATGTGATTTTAACGTTTTATAATCATTAGGTTTCATCGGATGATGAATGATCACACATTCAATGGCTCAACTGCCCAAATTTCCAATACAAAAGCTTTGTATTCTTGGGTGTACCCACAGAGTTCTTTACCTCCTTCTGTAATATCTGCATTGACTTTAGCTTCAAAAGGGGAAGGTATATTATAGCCAACAAAAAGTTTGGTGTATCCCTAGTTATGCAGTATTTGCCAGTTAGTTTTTAACCAATAATAGTTGTATAAACTTGTAGGTCAAACTGACTTCTTGACCAAAACGTCAACTGGCATGGGAGGCCTCATTTCGTAGTCTTTATGTGATGTTACGGAAGAACATTTGTAACTTATTTTATGGTAGTTATCTTCTAATCAAAATATTAATTATTATTTATCTGTGTTACATTTCTCTAATATATACATTTTCTTGCAAGCTTACAGTCTGCACAGGACAGTTTGTGGCAATGTTTAGTAAAAGCAGTACCTCAAATGAAAGTAAAACCGTCTGCAATGCTTATGTATCCCAATCAACAAGAAACTTCAGGTCACTGTTAAAAGAACAAGTAAGTCTTAACATGTATATTAGTCTGTTCACTTTTCTGTTCTTGTGCTAAATTGTTTTTTTTTTCTAAATTTTTTTAAGGATATCTCTTTTACTATGCCTCTGTGCCATTCTAAAGTGGAGCAAGTAACTACAGAAGACCTCTTTGAGCTCTCAGAGATTGAAAAGCACAACCTGGGAAAGGTATTATCTGATCAACTCATGATCATACTAAATTACTAATCTAAACTAATCTACCGGTTACATGTTTTTGCAGACTAGGCGTACGGTTTCTCTATCTGATGTGGATAATACCCCAGAGTCTTTATTGGTGTTTAGTGATATTAATGCACATGGGTTGTATGATTTTCTGCTTAATTATAGGTGTGCACATTTTCTCAGTCAGCAATGATGAAATTTTGTAAATTATAATCATTTCTAATCTTTTTTCTGATAGTTAAATCTTTTTTTTTTTGTTTGCAGGTTTCTCTTACCGTCTCTGAATATTCTAGACGTTCCTTCACTTTATTCACCAGTACCGTTTGAAAATGCTGCTATTTCTGCACCAGAGGTTTGTTTGTGACCCTTAGTAGGGGTGTTCACAATCTGGATGTGACAAAAATTCTGGGTCAAACCGCTAATTACAGTTTCGGGAAATAACAAACCAATCCTGCCTGGTTGGGTGGTTGGATGGTTTGGCGGCTTGAATTGACGTTTTATATCTGTTTAATTAAAATATGTATGAAATATTTAATGTGATAAAAATGCTCCATGAATGTAATACATATACATAACTACGTATTTTAAAATAAATAGAAATATATATAGATAAAATATAAAAAGGTCAATCGGCTGGTTCGGTTTACATGACCTGTTCTAAGTTTCAAACTTGACTGAGCTGTTTAGATATCAAACCAGCCAGCTTGCTTCGGTTTAGGTGGTTAGGTTGGTATCAGTGGGTTTTGATCACCCCTAACTCTTCGCATTTAATATCGTCAAACTAAGCTCTTAACATTTTTAAACATGGTTTGTGCACTGCACAGGTTAAATGCAAGGAGGTGAGGAGAATTGACCATACCTCAGCTTTAACTACAAATCAACCTAACCATGTTTCAGCTTCTCTTTCCCATTACACGATTGAAATCAAAGATGCATATCTTCCTCCATGGTTAACCAGCAGTGTATGTGATACACTAAGGTCCAATGGTGAAAATAGCTTTGAAGCAAGGTGGGTTTATTTAAATATTACTATATTTATTTATTTATTTGTTTTGTTTACTAAATGGCATGCAAATGTTCTATAATGCAGCTTTGTCACTGAACCCATGTCAATCGGTTTGAACGTTGGTCTTGATTCAGTTGGTGAGAAGTTCAAGCCTAAAGACACAGCGGTTGAAGGATTACATGACACAAGTTGCCCGTTTGGTGTCAGAAACACCGTTGTTTCTCATCACCTAAGCCATGGCTTTTTGAAAGGCTTAAAATACTCGAATGAGTCTTACACCGTTTCTCTCTCACCAGTTTGAAGTTATTTTGTTGCGAAAATTGTGTGCATGCTTTCTTTCCTTTAACTTTTAACCAACCTTGCAGTTGGATCAACATTGTCTAATTTAATGTAACTTGGTTTATATTGTTTCTGGTATTAGACTGTACATCAATTTCTCAGTAATAGACGATTTAAGGTTGTTCCGAGTCTGATTATACCAATTGCGATGAAATTTAAGGTTGAATTGCACGCTACAGTTTTAGATAATGGCAATAAACCAGCCAGATGGTTTAGTCGGTTGGGCAGAAAATGCAAACTAAGCTGGCCAGATTGTTTAGTCAATTGGTCAGACAACGTTAAATTTTTTATGAACATCGCTTGTATTACATCATGTAGAACTCTTAAAATGAATGGACGACGATCCATTATCATCACAACAAAACGCAGGTAATGATTAATCTTTCTATCAAAATTTCAACAATGTTACAAATCCAAAAATGTTCTTGAAACCAAATTACAAAAGGATCTATGAAACAATAAAAACAGGTGAAAAAAAAAAGACAACAAATAAGGTGTTTGGATTCAGGGAACAGAAATTAAAACGGCAACTTTGTGTTCGGTTTGGTTTGGTTTGGTTTGGTTTGAGGGTATGAGTTTCTAAAATCAGGAATCATATCTTTCAAACTGGGGATCCTACATGCTAGAAAGATGGGATAAATTCATAGAACCTAAAGATATTCCTGACTACATATTAAACATCACCTTCCTCATGAAGATATTGAGTGGATAGATACCATTTCTCTAAAAAGAGAACTTGAAACCACCCGAATTGGAGTCTTTTACTGAATCCCAGAAAGACGGTTTCTCCAGCTCAGCCTTTTTCTTCTCCGCATTCTTCACTAGCTCATCAATGGTCCCAGGGAAAGATACTTCAATGGCTTTCTTGAACTTGTCATGTAGATTCACTCGGTCGCGTGTTCCTGACACAAGAGTGCTTGCGTTTGGTTTTTTTAGAAAAATCTAACACATTTAACAAATTCCTCCTGCAAGATCACATAAAAAACATATGTAACAAAAATCCTTACCAAATTATAACATTAAATCAAGGGTTAATATCACAAAAACCAATAAGAAACTATAGTGGCCTTTCAAAGAAATAAAATAAAATAAAATAAAAAAACCCCTAAATCAACTCAGATGAAAAGAGAACCTGCTAACAAAATTCTGTGTAATCGCGATAGAATCTTCAAGGTTTATAACCAAATGCCACCATCCATTGGGCACAAAAATCACTTCACCAGCCTTGCAGACACATTCAACAGGTTTCTTTTTCCATGTTTTAGTAGACTCATAGAAGTTCATGAACCACTCGGTTATCGACACAGGACACGCCACCTCAGCACCGTCTGAGCTTGGGTACACCCCAGGTGGGACCACATCCGGTGGAAACAAAACCCATTTCTTCGAACCTTTCACAACCGCATTCCAAGCTGACGTCGAATTAGGATCAATGTGAAACGACGAACCTGACCCTGCTGGTCCAATGATAATCCACCTATAATCCGGTCTCTCATCCCCCAAAACACTAAACAAATCCTCCCTGAAATACACCGGAACGTCATAATCTAGACCCAATTGAGTAACTTTATTCGCAAACTTCGGGTCAAAAAGATACAACGGCCGTTCTTCCTGTACTTGATCAGAATACACAAAGTAATCCGTTAACTTCATATGCGTCGGTCCAACCGCAAACCTCTCATCACCACAAACCTCCACTAAATAATCCCTATCATCCCATTTCTTCATAGCAGGCCAGTCATCCAAACACCCTTCTAACAAAACGGTTTATTCGGCATCTCAAAACCCGACACAAACTCATCAACAGAAATCCCTTTTCTTCTAACAATATTATCTCTTTCCAACCACTCATGTTTCATTTCAAGATTAGCACAAAGCCAACTTTGAAACAAATAATCAGAGTAAAATCTTTAACTTTAAACCCTAAAGATCCAATCTTTAACACATCAAAACAAGGATAATTAGCAGCAACAAAAGTTGACTTCCAAGACCCTTTAAACACAAACCCATCATCATCACAATTATCCAACACAATATTCCTCCAAAGGGGTTCATGGTTACAGAAGACATAAAAAGATTTGCTAACAGTTGATAATATTCCTAAATGGGTACCTGATAAAAAGGCTAGAATGTCAAGAATAAGTTCATCTGTTAAGGTATGGATGTTACCTAAGCCTGTGTTTCTTGAGTTGTGTGGAGATGAGGTGAAGTAGAAGTTGCCCAGTGGTTGGACTCCATAGTTTTGTGATGGGTGTGTACCCTTTAAGCTGAATCCATCTTCTGTAGCTAAATCTTGATGTTTTGTTGAGTGAAGGGTTTGTTTGTGGTTAAGTTTGTTGGGGTGTTTTCTTTTCTTTTTTCTTCTGATTTTTTGGTTTAATAAGGTTCTGCAACTAAACATTGTGATTATTGAAAAGATTGCTGATTGTAGAGAGAGTGGCGTTTGCAGAGCAAAGGGATGTAGGGTTTATGAGTATTCCATCGAAATTTGGTGTTTAGAGGGTGTTTGGGATCTAGTTACAAAAGAACTTCTCGATGTCAAGTCGATAAATTGTTTGCGTAAATCAAAAGCATTTTTGGTTTTGGTTTTTCAATAAGAGTGGAAAAGCTGTTTTCAATAAGTCAGAAATCTTGGCTTTTGACTTTTGACGTTTACAGTTAAATAAGCAATCCCAAACACCCTCTTAGAGTGAACGGTGACTTAACCCTATTTTCTTTTATTTTCTTACCTTTTTTTATGGCTAGAGACTAATTGATTGGTCTTTCGCTTCAAACTATAGTAGTACATGAGAGACCGGGGTTCGAAACCATGAGTTCCTCAATTTAAAGCTAGGTACTATTTTGGCCCTCAATCCGCACACCACGGCGGATATCATAGGTTGAAGTTCAAATATGTGATCTCAGGAGGGAATCACACAATCATGACTTGTGTAAATTTTCTTGGCCTCACTCTTGAGTTTAGTGAGGGTTGAACCTGTGTCTTTTAGGAAGAACCCAAGTCTTCTAACCACTTGATCTAGAGATTATTGGTTTTTATTTTCTACTATAAACATTGTTGAAAACATAATGACATACTAGTCTAGACTTTAGCAGTATGCAACTATGCATCCTATGGTGGTGTATCTTCATTGAAAAAAATAACAAGAGTTTACATCCTTGCAAGTGTAAAAATTAAGTGGTACTTGACATAACAAATTGCATTTACAAAATATAACATCATTGTAAACATAAAAAGGTCACAAATTAAACATGTCTATGATAGACCACCCGCACAATTTGTTTGTGTATGGGTGGAAGGTGTCTGTGTGGATGAACGTCCATAGACGGGATGTTGTGGGGAAATTATGTTATTTTATTTTTTTTTTCTTTAGTTTTGTCGTTTTGTTGAATAGAGAAGAAATTTTATGTACAAAAGAGAAAAGTGTGTTATTCAAGAAAAAACGAGATTACTTATTGTTGACGCAGGACAAGCTATCACCCTACTTTTTTAACGAACTAAGTAGAAGCCGGGTACTCCATACGCAGCTTCTAATGGCCAGAGGAGCCCAAGCCTGCCTTTATCCAGACGGACGGAGCCCCTCGCTCACCAACCACCAGTTCCGGGGAAAACTCGACCATCCACCCGCTCGAAGGCATGACAATAGAATAATCGATAAAACCCAATACTCTCAAAAATCGAACCTATGACCTTTAAGCCACAAGTCTTCTATCACTAAGCCTCAGCCTTCTACCTAGCTCTTTTGCCTCCACGACTCACTTTCACCACGAGATATCTCTCAACTTTAAATTATGAACCTGTGACAAATTAGTTTCTTTCCAATTTTAACATACATGAAGTTTATAGTGAACAAAACAAAGTAAGTTGTATGTTAACACTCACTAATACTAATACTAACCCACTTATACAAAATTCTATATAAAATAACAAAAAAAAATGAAAATTGATCCCTAAGAAAAGGGTATTGTTGGAGAACATGAGTGACCTATGACAAATAAAAGTGGGAATTCCTTAGTGGACACAATTGGACAACTTTGCTCATTTGCTAGCAACACTTTGTGTTGTAATTAAACATATTCTAAGGTGTTTCTCATCGATGCCTCCTTGTCTCTTTCCTATGTTGTAATTAAGTCCCTATAACTACTATTGCTTGTGTGATATTCTTGATCTTGAAAGTCATAGACAATTATCTTCAACAACTTATGTATAATTACACTAAACTCAATAAACATACATAAAATTTGTAACAAAACCCGTATCAGTTTCATTTGTATGACCTTCTAAGTCAAAATTCTCTCTCTTTTTTTAATCGTCGTTTAATTTATTTGACCAACTAACACATGGACGACTATCGTTTTTCATAATAAATAACTCGAATTCTTGATGCAGTTTTGTAAACACATGCCAAATGACAATGATTTCTGATCATACATTCATATGAAGAAGCACTTCAAGACATACAAGGTCATATAAATGGTCTCATTTCGTACAAGTATACGATCATATGATGTTTTGTAAAGCTAAGCTAGAACCAAGCCTATTTAAGCACCTTTGGTACTCTGCCACGGTTTAACTACAACAACAAGAGCAACTGAGATAACTATGAGCAAAACAACAATAGCAAAACAAATCCATTTCCTTGTGTTTTTCTGTAGCTTCTTCGCCTTTTTAAGGGCTTTGTTTGCACTCTGCACATGATCAACCGCACTTGACACCTATATATGCCAGTCGCAAATCATAAACTACACTAAAACAAAACCAAAATACCGTTTGCTTTAATTTGATTGCGTTAAGTTTCATGGTTTGAACTTACATGTGTCTCTATGTTGTCTAGTATTTCCCTTGAGCATCCACTAATATAGCCAAATCTTGAAATATCTGCAGGATAATATCATGAGAAGAGAATAAAGGATTACCTGAATAATATAAGTTGACCATTTTAAGGGTCAAATATTCCAAATCAACCACAAATATAGTCATACCTGTTGCAAATCAAGAAGTTTCCTTTCTACCTCTATTACTGCATCGTGGCGTTCTTGGATCTCTGCAAGTGTATCTACCACCTGCGCTTACACCCTGAAGGTTAATCTTATATAACACATAGTCACAACCATAGTTGTCAAAAGCGCGCCTAGGCGCAAGGCGCAACCAGGTGCACCAAGTGCGCTGCGCCCTGTGAGGCGCGCGCCTAGGCACTGAGGCGCACTATCGGGGCTGTTTTCAGGCTGATTTTCGGCTAAAAAGTTGCCTAAACCTCTAAAACATCCTAAATGAGTTATGAACAAGGCCTAAACAACCCTAAAACATCCTAATGTAGCCCTAAACAAGCCTAGAACATCTCTAAAATCCCTAAAAAATGTTTATACTATGCGCCTAATTATAAAAAGCCCTCGTTTTTTTATGCGCCTTGCGCCTAGGCTCCGGGCTCGGTCTATGCGCCTAGGCGCTTTGACAACTATGGTCACAACACACAAAAGAAACTAACCGTGGTTATAGAGAAAATGCCAAAAAAGAAAGAAAAAAACTATGAACTAACCTGGCCTCGTCCTGTTCCTGAATTGCCTTTTGGAAAATTTGTTCACTGTCCCCCGTCTCTATTAGTCGATCAATTGTCTAGTGAAGAATAAGGGATAGTCAGCTCGAGTGGGCTCGTCCTGAATGCTGTTTTTCATGATAACTATGAGAATGAAAGATACATTACCTCTTCATCTGCTCTAGTTCCCGTTACTGACAATAGTTAAACAAAAATGTAACGTTTTTCAGATAAGCTGCAATATTATGCAAGCACTGGTTATGTTAAGGTAAGTTTAATACCTGTAAAGACGCGCCTTTCAACAACTGCACGATGTTCTTGATGTATATTTTCTCTAAGAGTCTAAAAAACATTTGTTATAGCTATGAATATTAGGAAGTAATACGTTTACTGAAACGCGTAAGTTGAAAAACTGCGTACACATCTGAACTACCTGAAATTCTGTCACCTTATCTTTGAATTTCTTTTTCAAGGCGCTGCCAATAACGATCAATATCAATAAAGAAAAAAATGAAGTATTAACATTTCAGAATTACAAATATGGTATATACTATTACAGAGTAGTTCCTGTTCTTGATCTGTCTACACCAGTTCCTTGTCCGCATCCAGGTTTTTGTCTATTGGTCAAGTTCTTGAATTAAAAAAAAAATAGGATTTATGAGTTAAAAACATTCAAGACATTAGGATAAAAAAGACTAAAAACAATTCATCGATAAACCTCCTTATCAAGTTCCTCAATTTTGGCTTTGATAATACGAGCTATCATTCCAACTTCATCCACATCGTGTTCCATTCGTTTCTTGATTGCTGCAGATCAACAAATATTTATCTTAAGTTTCCTAAAACAAGTTTCCTCAAAATCTTGTTATGCAGGATGAAAGTTTGCTGCTCATTTTGCATTATCATTAAAATCCGTATGATCATTTACAATATATTTATTACCTTTCATGGCTGCAGCCTTGGTTACAGATTTTGATTCTTCATGAGAATCCTGCATATATAATTTGTCTATTGTAAATCAATTATATCGAAAAGGATTTGTGTATGTATGAATAATATACCTGTAGCTTTTTCAGAAGTCTATAAAGTTTCTCGAATTCATTCTCGATGTGTTGAACCTAATTAAGGGAAGAAATCGATAGGCTTCGTGAGTTATGCTAAACATTATCAAGCTAGAACAGAAGTTATAACTCACCTTCTTAAAAAACTCGTCCAACTCGATCTCTGCAGATCGCTTTCCTGTTTCAATATCTCCACCACCATGACTACTTCTTTGAGGGCTACTAAATGTCTACAGACAGTAAATACATGGAACAAGTAGTCAAATAAAGAAGAAAAGATATTATTCCACAGGCTACTAGATTCTGATCTTTATAGTTCAGCTACAATTCACTTCTTTGAACACAGAACCACTGAGTTTCCCTTTATATTTCCAAGGGCATTTCAATATGGCAACTAGACCAGATCATATCCGATTACCATGTTGAAATGCGTTCCGAAGTTGTTTCTGATCTGGTCTGGTTGTATGGTTCTTTAGTAGGAATTGACCATCATCATCATACTCATACTAAGTATATCCCACCAATAGCAAAGCTAAGGTAGGGTCTGAGGAGGGTAAGATGTAGACAGCCTTACCTCTACTCCGCAGGAATAGAGAGGCGGCTTCCAGTGAGACCCCCGGCTCGATAGTAGTTTTGCATCAAGCCTTGGACATAAGGCACGCAACACTCAACACTCGTGACAAAGGCCGATTGGTGCACGTACCCCTTGTCTTTCGACTATCACGCCACCACATGATGCATGATTAACCGTCGGCCGCTTTTAACGTTATTTTCACGAAACTAGTAAAATAACGTTAAAATTAGTGCAGTTTCACTTTTGCCCCCTCGAGGGCCCACACATATTGACCATCAGTGGGAACCAATTATTAGTGGAAACTCAGTAGCAACTAAAATCAGCATCAATTATGTTATCAGTAGTAACATATTGATTCGATACGTAATTACTATCTAACGGAGATTGATTCAAAACATATACGTCAAATATTAAAATCAAGAAACATCACAGCTGTAAACAATGCACATATCAATAATTATAAAAACAGATCTTCAATTATGATTAAAAATACTTACAGATAACAGGTCGTTCATGCTGAAATGGAAAGATTGATGGTGTTTTTGGTTGTTGAGGGATTATTGTTATTATTATTATTATTTATTGGCGAAAATGACATGAACATGCAAATGAAACACCATATATTAAGAAGAAGAACCGTGAAGGCACGTTTTTGTTAATCTACACTTGTTTTTGGGTCACATCTTTTCATGCTTCAATAATATATGCCTTCATTTTATATATTGTTATTGTTCAGTTACATGAGAAATGTAAAATAAAATTAAAATATTATAATATGTTTATCCTCGTTATATTTGATTTGTTGAAATAATTGGTATATCGTTAGACATGTACAGATTTTCAGTTATATAGTAACTAAGATGATGATGAAGACTAATTATAAGAACTAGTTACACGGTTAGTCTATGTGGTATGTTCATAATATGACTTTGATACATATTTATTAGATCTTGCACGTGTTTACTGCTAAGGTATGCATAAACATAACATGGTTGGTCTATGCTATGCAGCGATTGACTCTCGGGGGGGGGGGGGGGGGGGGGGGATTTATAGGGGTTGTGTATCTATCGCTATATGATAATTTTTCAATTGGTTCGGGTATATAAAAAATGAGGAAAAATCAAATACAAATAGGCTTAACCTACTAAGAGGGTGTTTGGGATTGAGTTACAAAACAATAAGTTGTTTATGTAAACAAAAAAGCATTTTTGGTTTTGGCTTTTCAATAAGGGTGGAAAAGCTGTTTTCAAGAAGTTATAAATCATGGCTTTTGCCTTTTGGTTACTTTAAATTAATAAGCTAAACCAAACATTTTTTTAAAAACAACTTATTAACTTATTGACTTTTCCTACCACAAAAGCTAATCCAAACACTTTTTTAGAAACTCCTTTTCAAAAAGTCATAAATCAATAAGCACTTCTAGTTAAAAAACACTTTGGAGTTAAATAAGCACTCCCAAACATCCTCTAAACACGAGAAGTGAAGGAGAAAAAAAAAATCTTTTTCTTTTGAACTTTTTTTCCATATGCTTAAACATGCTTTCTAAATTAATAATATAAAAAAATAAAAAAAAAATTGTTTTTAGCCTAAATACGTCATTAGAGTAATTACAGTGGTTTACACTAGAGTAATTACTATACACTATTTTTTTAGATTTCAGTAATAAAATACATATTTAACAATATATAAAAAAGATAATCAAACTTAATTTTATATAATCAACAAAGTAAGTCAAACGTCATTACAATGCATAATGAAATTTTAAAATCTAAAGTCGTTCTCTACTGGTTTTCCTTTTTTAAAATGTAAACGTCATTACCAATGGTTGCGGTTGCGATAGGTGATATGAGAGCTAGCTTCAATAAACAAATCTAATGTTAAGGTATTTCTTTGTTTCAACCATGCAAGAACTAGGATCCTCACAAAATGCTCCTTGAATCAAACATAGTTAGAGATGGATGTGTGTAGGAGATCAATCAACAGAAAAGAAGAACATGATATTTTCATTAATTTGTCATCACAGATTACATTTCAAAAGAGCACATCTAGACATTGTGGTGTTACATAGGGATGAGCTCGATGTCATACCATACCAAATCAGCCCTGATACCGATTTTTGCCAAAACTTGATACCAATACCAAAAATATATGGTACGGTAATTTAAGGTAATAATACCAGTCGAACCGATAGCGAAATTCACCAAACTTGGTACCAAAAATGGTCCGGTATCAACATTTTCAGTATCGATTTTTTTATTATTTTATACCGAAATACTCGTCCCTAAATTTACCAGCCCATATATGACATGCAAACTTCATGCGACCAATATCACAATCAAGTAAACAACTTGCTTATTCAATATTTTAATTCCTTAAAAAGAGTAAACTAACATCCCAATGATCACTTAGTTGTTTTCGGCCCATAAAAAAACTGTGAACATCCAGCCCCACCATCAATCCACTGTTTAAATGAATTTTGAAATGTTGAATTGTTGAGCCAACTTCAACCCTCTTTTCTCTGTTCCCAAGACCTACTTCTCGTTTATTAGCATGTCCGATGTGGAAACGCAAACAGCCCGACGCGAGCGAGGTTTTAGCGCTGGTGCTCACGGCCCCAGCCACAACAACCCCACGTGACCGGGTTACTTGAGAGTCACACTTGAGCTCACTGCGAGCCACAATGGACAGTCTTAGTATGAAATGAGGCTTCCAGAAGTTCTATTGTGCTGCCACAACAGACACTCCTAGGCTATATGGTATGAATGAGGCTTCTAGAAGTTCTATTGTGCTATCTCAGTATCACGTTAAAAAAAGGCTCTATTGTCTCCTTCCAATAAGACACATCTAATGGAATAAAGCCACCCCCAATCATCATTTATCTAATTTTTTTTCTTAATTTAAGTTTTTTTTAAATTTAGTTTTTTTTAATTTTAAACATTATTAACAAAATAAAAAAAAAACATAGTTTAACAAAAATAAATAATCCATTTAGCCAATTTATTAACCCATTTATTAATCCATTTACCCACAAACTAAACTGTAAAATTATCTTTCAACTTCTACTTCCTTCTTTCTCTTTCTTTCTTTTCATAACAAAAAACAACAAATCATCACAAAAGAACAATAACTCACAAGTCAAATAGGTAAGGGCCAAAGAAATTGGGGTAGGGGCGCTATAGGGCGCCATTCAGCTGAGTTGGAAGGACGCCCTACCCCATACCATCAAGCCTTAGGCCAACCAATCTCATATTCATTTCATCCTCAATTTACAAACCTACAACTCCTTATTTAATTTCTGGTCGCAAACTCTACCATCACTAAACAATCTTCAACTGATTATATAGATTTCGAAATGTGATTTTTCTTAGGTTGGGTTCAAAAGTTCTAGGAGGCGTTTGAAAAAAATTTACGAAGCGTAGTCGGGATTTATGCATATATATATATACCATTAAAAAATAAGTTAAAGTGGGCGGCCGCCCCCATAGACTAGGGTAGGTCCGCCCCTACTAACAAGGGCCAACCAAGTTACGTTTATGCATAACTTTGGATCAGTGGTGCAACTTTCAATAAATATAAATCAAAGTCGTAATATAGACACACCACAGGGACTAACCAGGTAATTAATCCTTATAATTTATAGGTAACGTATGCTTCATGGTATGCATAAGATGATCTTCAAAGTTGAGCGTATGTTTAGGGGTGTTCATTACGAAGTCAACTTTAAGGTGGTCCCCAATGCAAAACTCCACAACCTCTATCTTAACATTACATTTCGGATTTCGAACGTCTCTCAAAAACCTTCATTTTTCACACAACACACTTCTTTTTTTTGAACGGCCAACAAATTGGAATCACTCACGGAACACTGGAGTATCATCGTGCCATCAATGTTACCACGCGATCATATTCCACCACCAAGTCACCAATTCAGGAGGAAACTCATAATTATGAGAAAACCCCCTTTGTGAGATTCGAACCCAGGACCATATGGCCCTAAGTCTTATCTCACACCAAGATGCCGCTGGGCTATAATGTCTTTGGCCAGACAACACACTTCTGATATAGAAAAGTATAAAAATAATAATGTTTTTGTGTGTACCTACTATTTGCACATAACACAAACGCAGCCCACTATTGATATAGAAAAATATAGATATAATATTGTTTGTGTGTGTAGGGACCCGCTTATTTTCATCTGACAAGGTGCTTGGCCGTGGACCAAAAGAACCGGACTTGTGGCCTACCAACTTCACATTGTTGGCAAGGTTCGTGTGGGTTGGTTTGTGTTTTTGGACTCCTCCATGTAGATAGCGATGTGCATGTGTTAAGTTAGAACACACACACACAAACTAAATGAAAAGGAGACACTAAGATTTTTACGTGATTTGATCACGGTGTGTAACCAACTCCACATGGGCAATTGGGTTTTTCTTTTGTCGAGTGATAATAATTTACAGGTACAAGAGATTATTTATAGACTAGCTATTTAGGTTTAACCCTTATCTAAACTTAATCAACAAGAAAAGACAACTACGCTTTAGATGGATTAGGGTCGGCCTGGTCCCATCTTCCTCTTTTCCTAATTTTCGGGTAGCCTAAGTGCGCCAAGACAACATATCTCCAACAATCTCCACAATCTCCCACTTGGTGTCTTCAGTCCATGACTTGCATTATCGCTTAGTACTTCTATAAATAAAATCTCCCTTTGATCTTCAAACCACCTCGAGTTACCCGGTTTCCTTAACACTATTCCTGGAGACTAACTTAAGCTACACAAAGCCTCAACCTATCCAACACCACAACCTTGGTAAACATATTAGTTGGATTCTTAGCACATGGGATATTCTTCAAGTTGATTGTTCCATCATTTACCAGTCTGCTCACGAAGTGATATCTTATTCCGAAGTGTTTCGTCTTCCCGTGATAAACGAATTCTTTACAAGTCTCACTGCACCTTCATTATCATAATACAATGAGTAATCAAACTATTGTTTCCCAATTTCTTCAAGGAAAGTCTTCAACCAAACTAGTTCCTTAATTACTTCAGCAACAATCATTTACTCGGCTTGTGTTATTGATAGAGTCACACTTTTATAAAGTCTAGACATCCAACTCTGGGTTATACCTCTACCACACATCAATGAATCACCCATGCCTTTTGGTTATAAAAGTAAAAAATAAAACATGTGTTGTTAAACAAACGAAGTTATGTTCCCCACTATCTCCATCAATTTAATATGTGAATTTGGTATTATGAAAGCAAACCATATGTAAAAGTGCACTAAATGGGGTTAGTCAATATCATACTCATTGTCTACAAGGAAATCCATTAAATAACACACTCAAATACAAACGCATCATGAAGCATTACAAAACGAAAGTACTCACACATCACGACACCATACCATTCGTCTCGACACGAATAAAGGAACAATAAGACAAGCTTTTCTTTTTTCCTTTTTCTCTTACGTAATTACTAATTAGGTCGGTAATGGATTCAACATAAAAATACCAAGTTGTACGTTTTTTCTATGTTTAAAATATATGACAATCATGATGCATGTGCTATGTTATAAGTTTTACCTTTCGGTTCTCATTTTTTAAAACTACTTATTCGGTTATTTGGTCCTCACCTGATCAATTCCGAGCACTCACGAAGTACTCACTGGACAAAGGAGTACTCCGAGAGTAACTCGGGTCCACCAATAATTTCACACCAGTTCCCGGGGAAACCCGCTGCCCGAAGGCCCACTGCGATAAAACTCGACCCACCAGCAGCATTTTGCTGCCGGTAGGACTACAACTCCTCACCTCCCATAAGGAAAGCAAGAAGGGTACCACTCCACCATAAGAGGATTGACAAAATGATTTTATTCTACTTCTCTTCTTTAAAAAACTCTAAAACACAATCTTTTTCGGTTTCCTTCACTAAAAAACCCATGAACATAATCTATTTTTATTTTTTCCCTCTCCTTTTCCCCACTTTTACGCTATGTTCCCGAGTTTACTTAAGAGAGAAAAAAAAAAGGAAAATCCTTCCCTTTCTTTTCTTTTCCCCTATTTTTTTCCTTTCTTTTCCTTCTATTTCCTCCCAATTTGGAAGGATCAAATATACCTTAGTTTTCCTCTCTTTTATTTTCTTTTCCTTCCTTAAAAAAAACTCTGGAACAACACATTTCATCTTTCCTTCCATTTCCCTCTTTTAATAAAAACTCAGGAACACACCCTCTTTTTTTCCTTTCCTTTCTTTTCCTTCCTTCTTCTAAGTTAACTCGGGAAACACAACGTTAAGGAGACTTAGGAACACAACGTTATCGTTTAAGATTTATATCCCTATGGGTTTCTATGTTGTTTTTAGGACGACAAATTTTACTTCTATTATATTGTATACCGGTTATTCTAGACTACTTTTTTGTTAAGATTTTAACATTTTTATGGTAATAGTGATATGTATGTAATAAATCATGTTTTAATTTATTATAGTTGTGAATACCATAAAGTTGTATAAATATTAGAATGGTAAGAAAAAAAATGTATTACAAAATCTTAATAGGTATTTTCTAACAAACTAACAGGTATATCTGAGACCCATCGGTATACTGATAACCGACAGGCATTGGTCGGGCATGGTTTTACAACCTTGTATCAGTCTAAGATTAATAGTCGTTCACTACATCGATATATATCTCAATGGCACCAAAGTGGTCAAAATGTGTACATCTCTCAAAGTGCTAGGGATCAAGTCTCATTACATGGAGAACACGGTGAGTCATGTTGCTTTATGCAAAGTGACCAGACACAAGAAAACGAGCTTTGACAACTAACACGTTGTCTATACCATTTGCATTTGATACTTTTGGTTTCCTTGCGCCTGAGGTGTGAAGTTGCTCAGTCGAGTCCAATGAGTCATACATAGTAATGTTATGACTCATAGATCTATGACTGTAATTTTAAACTTAGTTTTGACATTCAAAAAGAGTTAGCGACGCAGTTTATCACTCGTTTGCCTTTCATTTTGATGTATTAGTTTTGCAATATTAATATCAAACATGGTTTCATAAAAAAGAACGTTATGACTTATAATGTTCTTTTTGCTAAATAACACCATTTGCTCATAATTTATGAGCAAATAGTGTTATTTAGGAGTAGTTAAAATGGTGTGTGACAGGCAAGGTCATCAGCTTTGTTTGCGATCGCAGGGGTAAGTGGCATTTTGCCTATGCGTATATCCAACTGGCCGAGCTATGTTTACATTAAGAAAAAATACTATAAATAAAAACTAACAGCATTTTTAGTAACCATTAACCAGCTTAAGTAAATTTACAGTACTAGTAATCATATTTTCATTTCCAGTTTTAATCGTATATGATTTATTGAATATCGATAGGATATTAACAAATAGTTTTAAAATCCTGAAACTTTTATATAACTTACAACCTAAAACGAAATCGAACTCAATTGTTTATAAATTCAAAAAGTTGACCCACCTAACAACTTCTGAATTAGAAAGCACACAACTTTCTCAAGAAAAAGAAAAGAAAAGAAAAAGTGGTCACTTATGCTAGTGGACCATGAGTATGCACCCTTGGCTCCCAAGTCACCATAGTTTTCTTTATATAGCACATACATCTCTACAACAATAAACAACAATGGCAAACCCAATAAGCCAAATCTCAATTGAAGATATTTGCAAGCAAATTCATGGTTCCTTGGGGAATTCAAGCCTACTAGTTGGTTTTCGTGTCAACGTGTAACTATGCCGCATGAATGCCAAAACACCCGAGAAAAGTACATGGAGATGTACGGAGAAGATTTATTTGAACGCTTACAAAACAAGATTTATGGTCACACATCAAGAACGTGCGCGATCTTGTCATTGTTGATGCTTAATCCGCACGAACGTGACGCTATCGTGGCTAAAAATGCCATTTTCAAGGAAAGGGATAGTGTCAACTACAAGTCCCTCATAGAGATTTATGTTGGTAGGAAATCAAGCCATTTTTTCCTCATCCAACAAGCTTATCAAAGTAAATTTAGAAGGCACTTGGATCAAGACATTATGAGTATTGAACCCCCAAATTCCTACCAAAAGGTAAATCTTTCTTTTCTTGTGCACATGATACATACTCATACCACTTATTTATAAGAATCATTTGGTTTACAAGTCTCAAACTTCAAACTCCCACTCTTTTACCAAAAGCTTGATCTTTCTTTTCTTGTGCATAGGTAGTTGTAAAGTATGCATTAATTACTTGTACATGATGAAAAGGTACAACTTTTAAGCATATGAGTACAAACCCACATGGGAATTGGTTGATTAGATGTGGGGTTTTTTTGTGTAGATATTAATGGCATTAGGTGCATCACAAAAAGCTCATAGTACGGATGTTAGTGTACACATTGGCAAGTGTGATGCACAAAGGCTATTTCAAACAGGGGAAGCAGGATGTGGGGGATTCAAGATTGATGAAGGAGTTGTGCTTGAAATTTTAAGCAAAAGGAGCATTCCACAACTCAAGTTTACTTTCTCAATCTATAAGCATATTTATGGGCATAGTTATACAAAGGTAATTAAAAAACTTTCACTTATAAATAACTTTTGTATATTGTTTTAGCTTTTAATAAATGATGGACTTCTACTTTTCTTTCAGCTTTTGAAAAAATGAATATAGTGGGGGAGTTTGAAGATGCATTGAAATTTGTGGTGAAATTCTTAACAATCCACCAAAATATCATGCAAAGGTGATCAAATTTTCTTGCTTTTTAAGTAAAAGTTCTAAGAGGAGTCCTTTAAACTTCAAAGAACCTTTAAGCAATATATTTTTTTTTTTTTTAATCTCTAATTAAAAACACTACAAAATTTATTTAATAATATAATAAATATGTTAAGAAATTTAGAGAAATTACTTAATGATTGTATAGTATATTACAACAATCCATATTTTTTTTTTTGTTGGTCAAAATTTTATTTTCATCCATATTTGTTATTGTTTTTAATTTTTGTTATTATTTTCTAAATCATTTAAATTCAGGCACTAGAAGCAATCATCAAAGGAAGAACAAAGGATGACGGAAACTTGGAACGTATAATTGTGAGTCAAAGTGAGACTGATATGGATAAAATACGAAAATATTACAAGAATATATGTGGGGATGGATCTAAAAGATGCCATATTGCAGAGCTTTCCACTGGGGATTTTAGAGACTTGATCCTTGCATTGATCACAAAATCTGATATTGATTCAGTTCATGATTAAATCTCTTGTGAAATCTTTGCTATGTGCTATATATTATGCGCGGTTAGATATATGAGAGAGGCTATTGTACAAAGTCTCCTTAAAAATACAAAGTGTAAGAAGGGATCCTGGCCCTCCATCTCCCACCTTCTGCATTTTATAACAACCTCATACATTAATTACACGCGTTCTCATTAATGGCAGTTATCAAGTTGAGGGTAAATCAGACAAATTACAACTCTAGTAATTTGAATTTTTTTAATATTAGCGCCCAAATCACTCTCATTTATGGACGGTTATAATCAAAAAAATTAAACACACACAATCAAATAAATCGCCCTAATAACTCACACAAACATCATTCTCTGTTAACAAAAAAAACAGAGCACTCGAAAATAACACTGATCAGAGAAGAATTATGGCTCCAAAACGCAAATCAAGTAAGGAATTGATCATGTTTTTAGTTTATTTTTGATCGTATGTCAATAATCGAAACAATAATTGTTGCTAATCGTTGGTTTTAAAACCCTAAAACAGGTGAAGCACGAGAAAGAAGAAGTAAGTTGTGTCATGACAGGGCTTCAAAACCAACTAATACAGGTATGATTTACATGAAGATGATAGGTTTTATGCTATTTTGTTAGTCGTTTACATGAATGTTGAAGAAGATGGTTTAGTGGTCTGATTTAATGATGCCTTCTTAATTGTTAGTAAAGGCGTTTTTGTATGATATGATATGTTGTTGATATGATATGGTCTGATTTGAAAAACGCCATCACTGATCCATTGCATTAGTGATGGCGTTTTTAAGTTTTAAAGAAGGCGTTTTTTGATGTGATTCATTATAGTGCAAAAATCGAATGCGTTTTGCTAAAGTTATAAAAGGCGTTTTTGTTAATATGATGAATAAGGTTGTTGATGAGTTGTATTGAAATATATCATGTTTTTTTGTCTTAAAACAGAAACCACCAAATGAAAACACGGTCTGATGAAAAAATATAGTAAAACGCATGCATAATGAGTAAAACGCATGTTATGTTTTCTGCAGGTTTGGATGAAAAAATGGACAAAATCAGTGTAAAATGGTTTGCTCATCAGAAGTTAGGTCATCAGTGGTTTGCTCGTCAAGAAAAAGTAAAACGCATGTGTATCAATGTTTCAAAAAAGTAAAACGCATTTGTAAATGTTCATCAGTAGTTTGCTCATCAGAAGTTAGGCCATCAGTGGTTTGATTCAGCAGTAGTTATTAACTTCTTCTTCAGTAGTTACAAACACTTCATCAGAAGTTATCAATCAAGCATTTGTTTTATCCATAAAACGCATTTGGTAATACTTAAAACGCATGTATTTATTTTTTGACAGTGTGTAAATGTCGAAGATGCTACATCAAACATACTTGATGAGTATGTTGCTTGGGACAATGTTATTGATGAAATTGTTTGGAGACAATACATCAAATAGGGTTGACGAGAATGTTGCGGGGGATACATCAAGGTTGGTAAAGATGATGGAAAATGTTACACGAAGGTGCTAAAGCGAGTGAGTAGATAATATGAGCTAAAAGTTTTAAGATTGATAAGTTTGTTAATTTTGCATCTTTACATTGTTGAATGTTACAGTGTTAGACCTGAATGTCTCTTTTGGTATTAAAAATGCATGTTTCATTTTGATGTTTTGTATGATTCATATTAAAACGCATTCAAATAAATACTAAAAAGCATTTGATAATCA